>JAFFZH010014769.1:28459-40979 GCA_018420115.1 Euura saliciscinereae
ACTTGTTACGTAACAGTTTACAATTGCGTTTTTTGGTAACAAATTCAAGTGTTTTTATTCTTGGGGGCTAGAAAGGACGATTCATACGTCTCAATGCTGCCACTTTATTTTCAGAAGCTGTATACAACAAACGGTTACAAATTTTCTATGGGCCGTAGGGCCAAAAAAGCTGTGTTTCAATTGTTACGCAACAAAACTTGAGGCCCCCTCTCCCCCTGACGTAACAAACCGTAACGTTTCACCAACCCCCCTCCCCCCCAAATCGCGTTACGTAATATGTGGACGACCCCTTAAACCCGAAAGGGGCGTTGATCTTCCCTATTGCAGGGCTACCACGGTGTCAACATGCGCCCACATCGTCGGTATACTCACTCGAGACTGCAGTACTGGATTCCTAACTCGTGCCACGTCGGATTTATACTTATATACTCTTATCTTGTTTTTGATTAGAATTTGTTTTACCGCTGCAGTATTTTGACATTCGCAGCGTCAATGTCAATAAAATATTATATTGTTTACCACAGGACTGTCCGTTACTACCCCATCGTATATACTGTAGATTGGGGATAAATATTGTTCTACAATATATGAAAACAAAAGATATCACAATAATCTATAACAATTGAAAAATAGGCGGGCATATTTTTTTATAATTACATTTTCCGACAAACAATTTTTCGTATTGTGTTTCTGCATCATCAAGTGCTTGTATTTCTTATATTACACCAGTATTTCAGGAAAATCTTATCCAAATCTAGGTGCAAAATATTATTTTCCGCACGCCGTGCGTAAAGTTCGATTTTACGTGCGTTTGTGATGAAAAATTTTGTTCGATACATGTGCGAAAGTTGTTTTTCGAGTCGTGTCCCACTCGTCTCAAAACAAACCTTTCGCACTTGTATCGAAATATACTATTATTCCAACACGCCAATATTTTATCCTCTGCTGCTCATTTTGACTCTCTTCTTGATGGCTTCTACCACATTCGTCAAGTATCAAGTAGCTGTAAGAAGAGTCACAAGAATTCGTTTCTCAAGAGTTATGGTTGCTTTTATTTTATGAGAACGTTTCTCATCCCTTATCTTCGCACTGAAGTCACCGAAGTCACCGAAATTTGATTTCACCGAAAAAAATATGGCATGTGCCCTTTAGCGGCCGCAGCTGGTGCAGATCCCTCACTCTCCCAGGCCTTATCCTGGTGTCAGAGCAATTGACGTGATACATGAATATACTGATTGTGAGCAATATTGTTTCAGTGGTGAATACAGCAGATATCAGAATACTATGTGGAAATATCTGTGATAAATAATATTTTTTGACAAATACAGCTTGTGTTTGAATGTACATCGTGGATCGGTGCTTATGTATTTCTTATATCACCTGCACGCTTTTTTTTATTATTGAATATAATATTTTTCCCTCTTTCACTTCATATTATTACTTTGTTGTCCATAACGCTGAATTCAATCTACAGTAGGATTTCACGGTGTGTTTAGGTATTTGACAATATATCAGCCCCTGGATTGTAAAACAATATACGAAATCAGCATATTGACAGCAAAAACTGTAAAAAAAAACAATTAATTCCCATCAAATTTGTATACAGGAGAAAAGTCACTGGAAGATCAATGGATATCAAATATACGACTCGAGATTTATGAAAGAATATATATTTTTTAGTCATCTCAAGCACGATTCTTTGGTTGAAAAAATTCCACAAATAGTCTTAGAATTATAATCAGGTCACTTTATCACAGACATCATTCGATTTCTATATCTAAATCCCTCACGGGTTCGATATGTAGCTTATATCTTTCACATAGGTATGAAGTAAATTCCTATATTGGTATAGGAAATTTCGAGGCAGGGATGATACGATAATACTAATTCCAGATTACAACGTAAATGTTAGAGTAATAAAAATACGTTATCGACCTCAGCGTCAAGTCTTATGATTGACTCGAGTCCTAATCAAAGTTCACGTAAATAAAATATCAAAATTAAAGTCTAAATTTCTAAATCGACACGATTTTCGCAACTGGGAATGTACTTCAATTCAAAATCCGATTTTCTCTATCTCGTCCGGATCTTCGGCGTCCAGATAGTGGATTTTTCTTCCAAAATTTTTCTCTATATCCTGACACAACTGCATCGCGTGCTGTGAATCGATCAGATTTATCGCGATCCCAGATTTCCCGAACCGGCCCGTCCTCCCGATCCTATGGAGGTAAGTTTCAAAGTCCGCTTTGTGGTCTTGGTCCATCGGCAGGTCGAAATTCACCACAATCGTCACTTGCTCCACGTCGATCCCTGAAATTGATACAAATCCACGGTATTTTTCGAACATCGATCGGTCGTCGATCGACTCTTTACCTCTAGCCATGACGTTGGTAGTGATAAGAACTTTCTCGAGTCCAGCTCTGAACCTGTCCAAGACTGCTATTCGCTGCTCCGTTGAAAATTCACTGGACAAAACACAGACCGCGTGGCCGTCTGTGCTCATCTTGTCCGCGAGCCAGCTCGCTGTCTTCTTAGTCTGCAATGAAAGAGCCGTGAATAAAACGAGCCGACGCAAGAGAAAACAGAAGTAACTCGTAGTTTCGCAAGGGCATTTACGTGGCAGAATATGATCGCCTGTCCAATGGTGATTACGCCGTAGATATTAGTTATGGCGGTGTACTTTTCCTCCATGTTGGAGCACTTGACGTAGTACTGCTTAATATTATCCAGCGATTCTTCTTCTTTCAGCAATCGTATCATGAACGGATTGCTCACTATTAATTCCGCAAACTCCATTACCGCCGGTTCGTACGTTGCGGAGAAGAACATCATCTGGCAAGTGGGAGGAAGCAGCCTGAAATAGTCGAGAGAATATGAGAACCGAATAATTTTTATCAATTTCCAGCAGCTTTCTCACTTGTGGATTCGGATACATTGGTCTTGATGTCCTTGAGTCGCGATCATTATATCCGCCTCGTCGAGGACAAAGACTTTGACTTTTTCCAGATCGAAGAATCTGAACTTCATCGCCCAGTCCATAACTTTGCCCGGGGTTCCGATCAATATGTGATCCGTGATCTTGGACCCCCGTGCAACTGAAAGAAGAATACCGCTGTAAATTCGAAGATCGTGGATGACGAACGAGGTCTTTTCAGTTACAAATAATCTATTACGTTCTTCTCCTTTGACGGAAAGTCTTATCCTTATTTCTGGACAAAACTCAGCCATCTTCACAGCAGTTTCTCCTATTTGAATCGCCAATTCGAGGGTCGGTGCCAAGCAGACAACTTGGGGATAGTTTCTGCTCGGATCAATCCTGCTAAGCATTGCCAGAACGAATGCTGCGGTTTTGCCTGTACCGGACTGCGATTGCGCGATCATATTCTGTGGACTGATGAGAAACGAAAAATTGGGTCAGTTCATCGTTCGTCACAACCTAATAATTCTCCCATCCAACTAAACTCACGGATCTGCGAGGAGCATGGGCAGAGCGGTCTCTTGGATTTTTGACGGGGCGTTGAACCCCATTGCATAAACTCCCTTCAGAAGCGCTGGTTTCCTGAAACACGAGAGAATCCGAGTTTCAAGTACTTCGTAAAGAGGAAAATCTGAACGGATATACTCACAGATTGAGCTTCTCGAAGGATCTTATGCTGTACAAGGGGGAAGTCGGATCCTTTTGTTGTATCTCTAGATCTTTGGTACTCTGTATCAGACCTTTGCGGATGATTTTAAGCCGCAGCGACCCCTCCGCAGGGTATATGTCGTTGATTTTCGGAGCTTCGCTACCCTCAGGTGGCTTTGATATGCCTAAGCCCGTGACCTACGTAACGTGCAACAAATTATAGGATTAATGTGAAGAATGTTTACAAAAATTGAAGATAATAGTGAATTAATTTTGAATCGTTCGATCTTTCGAGTTTATAATTTGAGGTTATGTTATTGTTTGTTAATTTCTAGTTAAACGATCGATAATTACCTGAGAGACGAGCCTTTCCTGATCATCGGAATATTTCGGCGGATCAACGTTCGACTGACTCATGATGCGTGTGGTTAAAGTCTCAATTATTCACAAATATAACCAATAAACTTCAAATAGCTTCTGCAATCTTTCAATAATCGAAATATCGAATGGAAAAGAATCGAGGTACCCAGAAGCCCCTGGGGCGGGAAGATTGCGCGCGAATTGTTTGAATTCAAATTCAAGTTCAAACCGACAAGTGCATTTCTGATACCTCGATATGATTTACACTTGGAATTTTCAAACGCTATTTTCTCAGCCAAAACACATTCGATTGATGTGAAATTGATATCAGTGACGTAGAAAAACTGAATAAAGGGCCTGCCAATCGTGGATTTGCGAATATCGAAAGACATGATCAGAATTTTGTGTAACAATATTGTTCTGTAACCCAAGGAGGTACTGCCCCTCGTGGTGAGAGGCAGCACTTCCTTGGATTACAGAACAATATTGTTAAAAAACTGTAATTACGTCTCGATTTTCGAAAATCCACGATTGGCAGGCCCTTCATTCAGTTTTTCTATGTCACTGATATCAATTTCACATCAATCGAATGTGTTTTGGCCGAGGAAATAGCGTTTGAAAATTCCAAGTGTAAATCATATCGAGGTCACGTGACTTTCATTTCACCTTAATATCTATAAAAATACTAATTTCTAGCATAAAATAGTATATTGGCACACGGTCCTTTGTTATTACCTACCCGTTTTGAGGTTAGGTGGGATGAATCCGCGTGGAGTAGAAGCAGACGTATCTATGACGTCATCACGTCACCCATAATACGTCAGAGGGTAGCGTCGTGACTGGTCGTAACGTGCACGTGCTTCGAATTTGCCCACTGACATAATTAGACTCTCACCGTCATGCTCGATCCACCTGCACGTACACCACGTGAGCGTCTGAAACCGATTATTTCTTGTTTATCGACTCTACAAGTGATAGCGGAGAACCTGGCGATGGGTCCGTTTATGTTACCTAAATACCGACAACAATTTTCACAATACCTCAGTCAATTAAACTCTGAATCGGAACTACACATAACGTCCGGCCTGCCGAAGAAACGTAAACACTCTGAAAAAAGGTAATTGTCCAAATCTATGTATGTATGTATATAAAATTGAGAGAAGAGTGAACGTCATCAGGATTCCCGCAGACGGTGTTCTATGAAGGGTTTGAAAAAGTTAGAACAGCCTGAAGCTTGCGTGACCCGCTCTTCCGTCCAAAGAGTTGCAGCGAAGAATATTAATTTCATGAAATTTTTTAGTCCAGAATCACCAAAGAAATTCAAAAGAGATGATGAAAAAGAGAACAGACAACGATCACCTTTTGAACGAAACTGCAGTTTACCGTCGTCCGACGATGAAGAATCTTCCACAACGATCTCAGTTTCCGAGGAAAAAGATCCTCCGGCAACGGTCTCAGTATCGGAAAGGTCCTGTAGCGAAGAAGATTATCTCTCAGAACTGAAGAAGGAAGAATCAGAACTCGAGGTATTGAAAAGGAAAACTTGCTTGATAATTTCGAAGGGTCCAAATGAAACGAGATAGACTTGTTTCATTCACAATCAGATCCGTCGATTTGATATCGATTTTCTGAAATCTTCTGTACATCCTGATTGATTTGTGTATTCGTACGAATTTCAGAAACAGGAGCGCACGTACCAGCAACTAACATCGGCAGTGATGGAAAAGTCACTCGAGTTGATTAAAGGGCAACAACGTTTCTTCGATGAAATGCGTGAGTTAGACATAAAGCTAGAAGACACTCGCCGAAAGAAACATGAAATCGAACGTAAAATAACTAAGGAAATTCGACGACGAGGCAAAGTGGCCCTGTCCCGTGAGCCCTAGAAGGAAGATGATAATTTCAATACTTCACAACTAAATGAATGAATAAATATATATTTATACAATGTATGTATAAGTTTATTCATGTTTATTGATTCGTTAACTTGCTATTATTTTATTTCCGACATATTCATGTTTATTCATATTGATTCATTCATTAGTATATGACAACGACTTATGATAGAACATATTCAGATAAATATATCGAACGATTATTGTTGTAGTTTCCCCCCGTTTGTTTCTCTTGGCTAATTAGCATTTCTTATTTTTGTCAAATAGGCATTTCTATACGAAATTTTGTTTAATTCGGATTCTCTCTTCCTCAACTAGTTTTCATATTTTCCATCATAAAATATCTTTTTTTTTTTTGCAGATTCAGTGATTTCTTTTCGTTCAAATAAACAATTTGATTGATATTTTTTAAAATGAATGTTAGAATTGTTAAAAATTTCCAGCTGTGTAAGTTCTTCAGTTTTGAATAATGAGGAATTTCCACACAGGAAAATAAAGGGTTTTTCTTGATTTTTGCTATCTAAACATTATTTCATTGAAAATACGCGGTATCTGATGCGCAAAAGTATACTTTTCTTGTATATACTTGGCTTGGTTCGGCTCATTATACCGAATAATGACGTCTCATAACGCCAAAACGGCAAAGGGAGACGTTTGAAACTTTGAATTGGGAATATATTGTATCGAAGCGATAGAACGATGTTGAAATTTCGTTTTTTTTATCAGTTTCTTGTTACAAACTTCAGTGTTTTGAAAGAGTAAAAAAAATGGTGGCAAACCCATGAATTGGGATTTCGGGAATTGAAAAAAAACGAAAATTTCCTATATGTATATATTTTCTTATATTTATTCAATTCGTAATATAATGTATCGTTTTCCATCTACTCACATTGTATTCCATTTATTCATTTTTTGTATTCAATAATAATTAGCGTGTATTTACTTCTAACTTGTAAATACACTGTGTATGTAGGATTTAACTTAGTATAAGGGTCTATTCCATCACTACTATAATAGCAAGAGTTAATTGATTAAGACAGCCAGTACGAGTCCCAATATGTGTAACAACTACGTTGATTATTGTATCGAACAAAAGACACACGTTTCACGTCATCTAGTTTCTTTTTTCAAAATTTATCTGCATCCTCTAATACATAAATTTAATTTACATGTATAATCACTGCGCAGCTTTTATTTCTGATTCAATTCATTCGATGTGAATGGATTTTATGTATAAGTAAAACGTAAATCTCAATGATGAAATCAGTAGCCTGTATCCATTGGAGCGAACTGACTTATAATAATGTATTAGATTGATTCTAAGATCATTGACAACGGAATAAAATTAATCGGATTATATGACGCTTCACGCTTTATAAATTGAATCCCTAAATAAGATCACCTCTGATCAAGAATTCTCACAACTTGTACAATAATATTTGTCTGAGTTTGACTGACTGCAATTATTTCTATTTACAAAATCATTCGATAGTAACTCTGTACTCCTTTTGTTTCGCCTTCTCCATATCGTAATGGCCTTATCTCTGAACAGCTTGCGATCCACAGAGATGAGAAAAGCTTGTTTATACTTTATCGTCGGTTCTTAGGTAATAACTCGATAAATATCTCAAGATTTTTTAACACCTGTAGGAATGGCCTTGTTTCCGGCAGTCTGGGGTACGAGGTGTACCGTTATCAATGACAAGTCGAGCATTTTACGCTGGTATTTCTTGTGAAAGACAAGAGCAGCTGACTGCGTCTTAAATACGATTGTTGCGCTGCCTTCGCTCATTCGTATGCTCTACAACACGAATATGAAAAAAAGATTACAATTTTTATGTTAATAAAATTGATTAAGGTTGTTAGTAAACGAATTTATTTCAGAAAATAATGTATCAGTTATAAAAGATATGAACAGAGGATGTAGTTTACTTAAATTTAAGTACAAAAGCGATACAAAGGTCTACGCCAAATCTAAGAATATAAATGAGCTGCTTTTAGATGGAAGAAAAAAAATGTAATTGTGGGATTTATGAATTTTAGTTCAGACTCAGATAAAATGTTAATGTTGACCGTAACTTAATTTTCTAGTACAGTGAATTGAAAGTATTCAAGAATCATGCTTATGATACATAAAACTACACAAAAATACAAATCAGAAGCGTGCAAAATGAAGATGGAATTTCGCTGCTGTATCTTTAACTAGTGATGATTGTGATTATGGTTTAAAAATGTTTTGATCAAGTCCCACAAATCGCTGATAATGTAAGTAATAAAAGTACAATATGTAGAAAACAGTTCAATCGAGTATTAAATAATATTTTGCGAAAACGACAAGCCGTCGTACATGAGATATGTGCATAAAGAAAAGAAATAAAACGATCATAAAATAATTTTGTTGTAATAAAAAAAAAGTAATAAGAATATTTTCAAAATTTGTAATAAAAAACATATTCTACTGGTAGTAGTACGTTTTACCTACTTTCTAGATAACTTCTATAGAACACAGGCTGACTGTGGGTGTGATATTAATTTTTTTTACCACCTACGCCAACTCTGACGACTCTACAAATACTCTGATGAGTCATATTTTAAAACAATGGTTATCAAGATGCTCAAGTCGGGTTTAGACTATCGACAACTAATAAACACAGTCGAAAGTTTAATTAAATCATATTTCAATGAAAAATTTTCCACTAAATATTTATTCATATACTTCTCTAAAGTGTGAAGATTACTTAAAAATTAAAAGTTATTTCAAGCAAGTTCAGGTTCACTTTCTGTTATACTTTAAGAAAATAATAAGGTAAAAAAAGTACGACTAGATATTGTGCAACGAAAGAACAAAAAACAAAAATTTGAAAATAGAGAATGGGTAACAAAAGAAGCATATCGAGATTAGGAATAAAATCAATGATCAATATTGACATCATGTGTCACAGCTTAATTAACTTAAGTAACAATGTAAGATTTGTAGAATAATTGGACCGATTTTCGAAACATTTTCTTCAGTTCTTTTTCTCAGTCGAAAAAATATTTCTAGTACAAAAATGTCATGACTAGTTTGCTTATTCAAGAATGTATGAGAATATATGAAATTGCCTCTGCCTACACAACATGTGAAGAAGTGTAGTTTTCTATTCCTTGAGATCGTAATGATTCTATTATATGTGTGTAATGATATCCTTGGAGGTAATCTAGCATTTAAATAGTTTATCATGTGTATTTAAGATGAAATGAAAGTCACGTGACCTCGATATGATTTACACTTGGAATTTTCAAACGCTATTTTCTCAGCCAAAACACATTCGATTGATGTGAAATTGATATCACTGACGTAGAAAAACTGAATGAAGGGCCTGCCAATCGTGGATTTTCGAAAATCGAGACGTAACAACAGTTTTTTAACAATATAGTTCGGTAATCCAAGGAAGTGCTGCCTCTCTCCACGAGGGGCAGCACCTCCTTGGGTTACAGAACAATATTGTTACACAAAATTCTGATCATGTCTTTCGATATTCGAAAATCCACGATTGGCAGGCCCTTCATTCAGTTTTTCTACGTCACTGATATCAATTTCACATCAATCGATTGTGTTTTGGCTGAGAAAATAGCGTTTGAAAATTCCAAGTGTAAATTATATCGAGGTCACGTGACTTTCATTTCACCTTAATCTTTGTGCATCGCGTAGAGCTTCGCAACGAAGTTTTATATTAAGGTAATACTATCACAGACTCGTTATTCATCACGTTTTCAATAAACCGAAGAGTTTAATTGACAAAAAATACAATCTGAATATGTAATATTATAGAATCTACCTGAACGATACTAACTAATACTGTTACACTCTCTGTAGAAAAGAAATACCAGACTACGCCAAGAACAATATCTTCTGATACCAGATCAGATCTAATGTTTTAATGTGATATACAGACTTAACAAAAGGTAAAAAGTATTATTTTAACTCAAACAAGCAAGAGAAATAAACACCCACACGATTCGAGCTACCGTTGCCAATTCGATTCCACGCATCGTCTTAAAAAACCCAAACTTTCAATTATTAATATTCGATAAGTGGAATAAATTGTTGCAAGAGTAACTATAATCGTCTCTGTACGTTCTCAGGTAAATATAGTCACCTCCAGGGTCCCGATTCCGTGACACATCCGTCTAATTTGTGTTTCAGTCGTGCTGGCGGCGAGATTATCGATCCTGACGACGTTGGTCTTGATTTCGGGCAACTTTCTCATCTGTGGCGGTGATTTTTGAAGAACTACTCTCTGGTTGTTCTGCGTGTTCACTACCACCTTCTGAATACTCATGTTGTTCTGTACGTTTCCAGGAATTTTCTTCGCCACGGTCTTCTGACCACCTCCTGGCAAGGTACCGACGATCTTCTGTTGAACGCCGGCTCCGGCTCCGGGTCCCTTCTGCAGATTCGACACAGTCTTCTGTATCGACGTGGCTACTTTTTGCGCGTTCGGCAAAGGCTTGTGGATCACGACGCGTCTTATTCCGTGCTGCGGAGGGGCTTGTCTTTTTTGTAGAGCTTCGTTCGACTGAATAGTCGGAATGGACGAAGCAACGTCCTTCTGTTCTCCGATAGCTGTGCCCGTTTGCTGAACGGTTTGAATAGTCCTGACGATTCTTAGCCCGGGGGCCCTCTCCGATCCCTAAAATAGAAAATCGTGAAGTTAAATAAACAGAATTTCGTTCTACGATCAATTTCTCTTGAGAAATAATAAAAAAATATCGAGAAGCGAGCCGATAACTATGATTCTACGCCGTAGTAATGAGTAGAAAAAAAAAGGAAATAAAGGAAACGATTTATACTTATAAATAGATTTTTTATTTAAACATAAATATCAAATAATACATAAAAATTAATTAAAAACTGCGCAGCAGAGTAATCCGGTGCGCATTAATTTTCTCATCGTATGCACCTGCTATACGTAACTAGGCGCATTAAATCACAGTATAATTGAACTACTCCCTTATTTTTTTTTTACTATTATTAATGTATAATAATTATTGTTAAATTGATATGTTCAAAGGAGAGAAGATATACATGCTCGAGGATAGAAATTATAGAGTAACATAAATGTGTGTGGATAAAATGGTAATCTTCACTTTTATTGAAAGATTCATTCTTTCTAATTACTAACTTCGTATTCTCATCATCATTTCTCTTCTATTAAAAATTCAATTTCATTTTCTCACTTCAGTCAGTCGAATTTCCGAGTCTAATTATTCATTTTACAGATTTATTCAACAGATTCTAGAGCACTGTGAGTCCGAAAGCAACTCGAACCGATCCAGTGCTTTATGGAATATAACTATCAAGATTTTTTACATGCGTAGTAGCTATACCTCTGTCGGCTGTGCACCTACAGGGCGGCTTCTACCTCTGCCCAGAGCTGGTCGAGGCTTCGCATCCTTCGCAACGCCCGTTACCACAGAGACCGGTTTGGTTTCTTGGCCCGATTCCGCTGAGAATAAAATAGAATAAGGATAAACACATTGTAAACTTTTCGTCGCATGAGAATAATCGCACGACGAAGATGATCGAACTAACCAGCAGCGTCGTTCTCCGCCTTATCTTTCTCGTACTGTTTCTCCATAGCTGCTTTTTTTCTGCGATTTTCTTTTTCTCGGAGAAATTTTTCCCTCATTCTCTTCTGTTCGTCGAGTTTCTTGCGATACTCCCTCATATCCGGGTCCTCGTGTTCGTAGACCTGAAAAATTAACGAGATATTAGACAATTTTCTATATCCAAGTCGACCTGCGGGACGTACCTTTTTTTCGCTCACCGAATCGGACGGATTATCGATGGTTCTGACTTCGTGTAAATTACGGCTGTTCAATTTCACTCTCTTTGGGCTCGTGTCTCTTTGCCCTCTGTCCGAAAATCCTTCCGGACTTCTCTTCTGTTGAGACGATCTCATTATTCCTCTCGGCGCGTTGGCGTTGCTGGGTGGTCGACTCGCCGGCGTTCGCTGGGAACGATTTTGATCGTAACTTTCGCTACGATAACTCGAATTCGACGAAGGAACTCGACTATCTCTAGAACGGTCTAAACTGGGACGTGAATGAACTTCTCTATCACGGTAGCTCGACGGTTGGTCTCTCTGTCCCTGCCGAGACATCAATTTTTTTTCATTCTAATTGAGGTGTTTCAAACATCGATTAAATTCCAGTAATTAACGAATGAATCTTAAGAAAATTAAGGATTACAGCTAGATTCTAACATTACTTACATCTGAATAATCCATAGTTTCGCGAGTACTATGAGTACAGCATGTCTTAACATAATCGAAAATTTTCCATTACTGATAGACTATTGAACAAGTTTTGTATATTTTGAGGCCCTGACGTTTCTTCTATCATCGTTTTAAGGATGTACAGGCCATACAATCTCAACCAAAAGTGAGTCTCGTCGTCAATATTGAGTACTTCGAGATGACATAAAAATCGGAAAAAAATCAACCACAATCAAGATGATAAGAGTATTCATTTTCAATAATAATAATGCCCAAAAGTTATCAACAAATTGTTTAAAAAGATCATTGTTTTACAAATTTCCTGGTGACGTTATTTTTTTTTCATGTCAAATGAATTCGTTAATCTTTCCGAATACACA
>JAFFZH010014769.1:41079-52858 GCA_018420115.1 Euura saliciscinereae
AGCCTTTAGAAATTTCCGAAAACGGAAATTTCTAAAGGCTGTATTTACAAAACTATTAGTTCCACGCTCCGGAAACTTCGGAATTGTAATCTACATCGATTCCACAATAGCATATCCAAAATTCAGATTTTTTTCTCCATTTTTCAAAATCGAAAACGGAAATTAAAAAAAAGTGACAAAAATTCTGAAAAAATTCATGTGTATTCGGAAAGATTAACGGATTCATTTGACATGAAGAAAAAATAACGTCACCAGGAAATTAGTTAAACAATGATTTGTTTAAACAATTTGTTGATAACTTTTAGGCATTATTATTATTGAAAATGAATACTCTTATCATCTTGATTGTGGTTGATTTTTTTCCGATTTTTATCTCATCTCGAAGTACTCAATATTGACGACGAGACTCACTTTTGGTTGAGATTGTATGGCCTGTACATCCCTAATCGATTGCGCTTCAATATTGAGACAAATTACCTGATAGCTATCTCTGGATTCCCACTGATTCTGTGTTTTGTAATTGCTATCAAATTCGCTGTAGTAGTTATCCCTGTTGTAGCTGGTATCGTTGTGAAACGAGTTACCAGAGTTGGCGACGCTCGCAGGCTTCTGGGTTTTGTTTTCCTGCCAGACGTCGGAAAAGTAAGCGTAGGGATCCTGAAAACAACGAGGAAATAATGTCGTTCAACGAATTCACAAAGTCGATCCACTCACGTCGCTCTTGTTTTGCTGTACATTCGGTGGGTTGTAGTCCTGTTGCGGCTGCGCTGGAACCAGTGGTGCTGGTGCTGGAGGCTGGCTGTAGGGTCGTTGGTCTTGAAATTGTCCCGTCGGCTGGGTGAACTGTTCGTTTACGATCTGCGACGGCGGCGGAGGTTGTTGTTGAGGCTGAGCGGCTGAATCCCACACTAATCGTGCTAAAAATTAAAAATATCGGTTTAACATCGAATAGAGCGGGAATTCGACGAAATATAAATTACCATCGGTCGTGGGTTGAACGGCGCCTCTGAAGTGTGGGTTTATCAGTATCTTATGCCCAGGCGGTAGCGGGTTTGGTACGTTTCCACTCTGCGAAGGTAGTACCGGAGGTCCGTTATTATACTGATTCTGTGTATTTTGTTCGTTGTAAGCTGGTCTCGAATCGTAAACAGGCCTAGGATGCTCGTGCCCGAAATGTTGATCTTGCGGTGGTGGATAAGGAGGCATATTCTCAAACTGAACTTGATTATTAATGTTCGGTGGTGGGTTGGGAAGGTTCTGCATTGGGATATGACTATGACCCGGGGCTCTCAAGTGCCCCTGCATCAACTGCCCCGGATTTCTCAACAGCGGAGGCCCCTGGTTACCCTGCATCGGAGGTCTCGGACACCCCTGCATCTGAGGACGCGGAGCCCCCTGCATCTGGGGGGGAGGCGGGCCTTGTCCCTGATTTTGAAAATGCGCCGGTTGGTTGTGCATGAACGGCGGCTGATTCGGAGGGTAGTTCTGCGGGGGCGCGGGCCCCAGGAGCGGTCCACGAGGGTCGAAGTCCGGCCTCGGCCCCATCAACCTGGGTCCAGGGGGTCCGACCATTCCTTGAAACTGATTCGGATTGTAGGGCATTCTGTTCTCTATGAATTGCGGTCGGACTTGCGGAGGACCGTTCATGGGAAACTGCGCGTACGGAGGTCTCATCTGAGGGTTGTTCGGCGGGAAGGGCATCTGCTGGTTCGGCAAGTTAAGTCGCGGTCCCGGGGGAAACGGAGGTCGATTTTCTAGCAGCGGCGGCCTGAACTGCGGTCGCTGATTTTCGAACTGCGGAGGACCTCGTGGGCCGCTGAATCTGGAAAATAAAGGTCGAAAATTGAAGAATTTCGAGGAAAGCCTTCAGACTGTGAGTCCTAGATCTTCTGTTTACCTTAGAGCGTAGCTGAGGCCATTTGGCGCAATGAACCTCCCGCCTCTGATGCCGCGGATCCCCCTGCCTCTGCCGCGCCCCCTGAACGGCAGCCTCATTTGAGACTGTTCGAAGGTAACGACGTTTTCCAGGGAGTCTGGAATCTCGTTATTCATCTTCGGAGAGATGATGGTCCTCTCATTTTGGAATCTGTTTCTCCTCTCCTTGGCCTCTTCGCAGTCGTCGTCTTCCATTCCCTGACCGTTTCCGATGTAGAAATCCTTCTGAGCATTTTTTTGTATTATTTTTTCCCTCAGATCGGGCTTGTTGGGTGAATTTCCCACGCTATCGTGGCCTTCGCCTCCGGCATTTTCTTCGTACTCTTGACGACCGTAATAGATCTCATTGTCGTGTCTCTCTTCGTAATAGTTGCTATGGTTACGGCTATCCGTATGACCGCTATAATTTACATTTTCTTCTTCTCCCTCTAAGTCGTCGAGTGCATCGGTCACGCCTAAATCCAATACGTCATCTGTTTCCTCTTCTCCCTTATAGCTACTCTGCTGCTCGGGGAATTAAATAGCCAAATATTTGTAATGAATTTACATTATTCAAATACAATGTTTTTTTTTTGTTTTTTGTTTTACTCATTTTATATTCTAACGGTTTTATCTCTAATGTATTTTCTTTTTTTTTCAATGATATTTTTTTATGTTATATTTTAGTTTTTTTAATATTTTTTTTCTTGTTTTTTTGTTCCTGCGTTTTTAATTATTATTTCATGCATCTTATAGGCGTAACCTTTTACTGATTACAATAAATTACCATTATTAGTTTTTTCATAGATCTTTGATTTTGTGATAATATTGTGGAATATTGGTTTAATTTCCATACGAAGTTATTGATTAATAGACTAATTCGGATCCTACCATTCTACCTAACGATTATATTCACCATTTTGGACTGATTGTGGGTGATTAAAAAAAAAAAATTGATTTCACTAAAAAATTCTTACCTAACAATGTCTAATTTGATTTACACATTTTTACACTGTCGTGAAACAGAAACAATCAATGTACCTTTTGATATTAACATTAATGGGCAAAATTCAACGCTATGTTTAACGTCTTCAAATATTACTGAAACAGTGGTGATGTTTTGTGATATATTAAAAAATCGTTGATTATCTCGCGTGATTTTACTCTTCACAAATTCATCAGCCAGATTAATTACATTCTTTGTACATTTGTCAGCAATTTAGTCTCAAATGAAATTATTCTACCTCTTCGATCGCAATTTTCTCTTTGATTCTACTCACCGAGTTATCATAAAAAATCACCACACCTAATTCTAGTCCTACTCATTCACATAGCGGTTTTAAATCTCGAGATTGTTTTCAAGTCTAAGAATCTCTGCGGCGACAAATTTACTGTTACTCTTCGTGTCGAGAGCTTGAATTTCGAAACTGTTACCTATTCCAAAGCAATTAGACGTTCAAATCATAAATCGAGGTATTCGTTTGACTTGTAATTGGTACTAGTCATGGTTAAAAAAATTTTAGTATCAAATAAATGCGTCTGTAAGGAAATTCGATGATATCCTCTGTCCAATTATTGATGACGATTATAAAGATATTCTAAGTTCTTCGGAACCTATGTGACTGACACATGGAATCAATCGCTCACATAGATCCTGAATACATCGATAATTAACAATAGTTATAAACAATTGTCTCAAATGAAAAGAAGAAACGAATCAAAGGCGTGGAAGTAAGGAGATTGATGGTCCGTCATCAGACTCATATTTCGAGTTCAAAGAATGAATAGGATAAATTAGAATTTCAAGTAGAAAGTAAAACCAATGAATTCTGTGAAATTATTGGATGTATCAGATCGACTCCAATCGCATATACTTCCAGTACTTTTTTACGCTCGTAATGGAGGCTTGTTTTCACAGCTAATAATATAAACCAAGCTTTATACGATCATTCTTGACAGTCATGCCACGGCAGGTAACATTCAACATCGGTATGATTTACATGATTTACAAGGATTCAATTGCGACTGAGTAAATAATTAGGGGATAAATTGTCGGTATGTTGGGTCGGATCCAGCCAAGTCGAATAAAAATTCGGCGCTCAATATTACGTAAAAGTAACAACAACAGTTGTTGAGGAACTTAATAATATAACATCGTCGATGAATCATCCCTGCAGTATCATAATATTTTATTACCAGTTACGATAATCCAACTGATATTTACTCTGTCTTATAATTAGCGTTTGGGTACGAAGCGCCGAGTATGAAAAAAACCCAAAAGCCCTGCGAGAGGGTACATGGCGATAATTTCATTTAGAATTGATAAATTACAACGATCGATGACGTCCATGGGGTATGAAAATTCGATCGCCTCTCCCCTCCTCCATTATCGCTAGGCATTCATTCGTACGAGCAATTTTTCTTTCTCTTTCTTTATCAACTAACAACATGTAATAAATGTATGTGAGACATTTATGCACGATAAGTTCAAAGAAATCCAAAGAATTTTGTATATACTTTGGATGAATCTCGTGTATTCTTTGATACCGTTTGATTATCCTTCCGTACGAATCATCTGAATCAGATTCCATTCAACCAAAGTATATAAACATTCCGTAACGTCGAAACAGTGATCATGAATTTATTTAATTACAAAGTAGTAGGTCGGCTGCGAGCTCACCGTCTCAACTTCATAGTCATCCGCTAAAAGCGCTTCCTCTTCGTCATTTCCCAGCTCGTATTCCTCGTCCCCCAAGTCCTCGTCCAACAAGTTATCGTCGCTGTGAAATTAGAGCCGTAAAATGATTACAATTCAGAATAACGATTCAAAATTATTCCAATTCCTGTATTTTCAAGAACCACATCTGCTCTCAGAGTTGTTATTCCAATTGCGGGATGCAGTCAGAAGTACAAGCGGAGATCTGTTATCGCAACGAAGCATAAATAACTCGAGCCCTCCGATCAGCAAAAGTTTGACGTGTAATTCACGTTCATTTACGTTTATAGACATTCAGGAACATAATTTTTGGAATTTGAAGAACGCGGCGCACATTTTTCAAAGTTTTGGATCTAACGAGTCCCCGTTTTGAATAATTGAGGTTTTGCTGCGATATTTATTCTACTTTCCTTTGCCGACTGATTCTTCTAACGAGAAAAATCGGATTTCCAGAGAGATCAGGATATTTGTGTTCGACTCCTTCAGAAATAATTCGTGGACTATGCGAAGGGTAAAAAAAATACGCAAGTTTCTCAGGAGCTCGAAGTGATGAGAAATACGGACTCCCTTCGTGAGGCGATTATTTGAACAAAAATTCTTTCTGGGCACAATTAACGACATGAGATGTTATAATTGGGGTTCTGATTCAGCGACGTTCCCCGTTATCGATGAAACAAAAATGGAGAATTTTCGGGAATCCATAATCCACTAAAAATGCTAAAATTCTGTATAAACTTGCGAAATCGACTTTACCTCATCGTCCCTGCCGCACGGCGGGTCCCAAATTGGCAAAACATTCACCCCCGACACTCGAATACTTCGCTAGATCGAAGGGCAGTCTTGCAGCGAGGTGTTTCTACTGTATCGGTCTTTCGCAAAGCGCTTGTAGCACCTAACCTCAAAAGCTTGATGGAGTCTATCGCGGAACTTGGAAGCGTTAGAGAGGCGAAATTCGATCGCCGGGGGGGATGGGGGTGAAAAAAACGCAAAAAACTACCGCGATGATAAAAAAATGGCAGAAATTCCGCCGAAAATGGTTGAATAAATTACTTACCACTGTTCGGACATGATTTATACACTTTTCGGCTTCTGCCTGCTTCTGCGTCGCTGTCCATATATCGATTTATTATCGATAGCTATAGCTCCGCGGCTATATTCAAGACACGTCAAGTGGATGTCTTCTCAGTTCTCACACTTCCGCTCACTTGTTTCTTTCACTCTATCACTACACTTATTTGTTATACTTACACACTAGTCTTCAAGCTTGACTCGAAAATAAAGCCTTCGGAACAAAATACTTATCAAACGTAACAATTTTTACCGATTATAACTTTAGCGGAAAATGAATGACGTATCCGTGTCAGACGGACCGTTCGATATCAGTGTTGCCAACCTACCAGACCAACATTTCTTCAGATAGCGCTACAAAAATTCTTCAGATTTCTTAGTAGATGGAGCCACAATAATTATTTAGATTTCTTATGGCGCCAAAATAATTCTTCAGATTTCTTACTTTCAGGAGTCATATTGGTCGATATTCAAACTCAATAAATATAGGAATGTACCACTACTAGTAGCTACTACTGCTACTAATTGCTACGGGACACCACACGAAACACTACACCATTTTGTCGAATTATCTGATTGGTCCACATTTCTTCAGGAATCTCAGAATTGGTTAATTTTCAATCCGTCGTTTCAATTTGACAAACCAGTTTTAGATATTTAGCTGGTATTCTTAGGATTTGGTTTAAAAATCTTCAGATTTTCTTTAGATTCCGACTCAAGCGGCGATATTTCTTAAAATGAGAACAACTTTTCTTTTTTCTTTGAGTGGACCCCTATTTCTTTAGATCTAAAGAAATTTCTTTAGGGTTGGCAACACTGTTCGATATATCGAACTGCGGCTCACTCGGGTCACGATGTCTTTGTTTTTTCATATCCGTCGGTAAGAACGATAGTATTGACGTTGAAACACCCGAAAGCAGGTGAAATGAGTCACGTGACCTCGATATGATTTACACTTGGAATTTTCAAACGTTATTTTCTCAGCCAAAACACATTCGATTGATGTGAAATTGGTATCAGTAACGTAGAAAAACTTAATGAAGGGCCTGCCAATCGTGGATTTGCGAATATCGAAAGACATAATCAGAATTTTGTGTAACAATATTGTTCTGTAACCCAAGGAGGTGCTGCCCCTCGTGGAGAGAGGCAGCACTTCCTTGGATTACAGAACAATATTGTTAAAAAACTGTCATTACGTCTCGATTTTCGACAATCCACGATTGGCAGGCCCTTCATTGAGTTTTTCTACGTCACTGATATCAATTTCACATCAATCGAATGTGTTTTGGCTGAGAAAATAGCGTTTGAAAATTCCAAGTGTAAATCATATCGAGGTCACGTGAATTTTATCACGTCATTCTTTACTCTTCTTTACCGACCGTACCCGGTTTTCCCTTGTTTTCACTGATAGCAAAGCCTACGCGTCACGGGCGCGGAAAAGGAACCAACAGCGCAATTCTAGATGGTATATCGGGAAACTTTTTTGTTTCATGCAACAATGAAGACGTATTCTTGAAAACTGCACAAAATGGTAATTGTCGATGTCAAGCGGTGGTCGCGGCCATGACGAACGGGCGAAACTCACAATCACCGCTTGTGTCTTGACATCGACAATTACCATTTTGTGCAGTTTTCAAGAATACGTCTTTATTGTTGCATGAAACAAAGAAGTTTTCCGATATTCGGAATTCTTTCTAGAATTGCGCTGTTGGTTCCTTTTCCGCGCTCGTGACGCGTAGGTAGAAAACCGGGTACGGTCGGTAAAGAAGAGTAAAGAATGACTGGAGCATGCTCTTAAGAAATTCTCGTACAGAATGCGCTAGTGGTATCATATCCAACGAACATGACGTAGTCCGACTGGACTGTCATTGGCAGTTGATTCCGAATGAGTTTTGATCCGCCAATCAGAGGCCTCGATTTTTTTACGGTTATACAAGATTATCAATGAGCGTAGCGTATCGTAAGAATGGAGAGCTGCGATTGGCGGATATTCATCAACGAACCGAACCTAACCTAACTTAACGGAGTTCGCTGCTTGTAGCAGACGACTGAATATCTAACCTAAATTGAACGAAATTTTGATGAACTTGTAAATAAAAATCGAGAATAATAATTATTGCTGATTATACTTCAAGATAAATGTATTTCATTTAGTGCAGAGGTAAAAAACAATACAACCTAGAGATAAATAATATGCAAAATGTTAACCTCAAAAAACGGCGTTAAATATCTTCGAAGAATATTATTATCGAGAAAATCTTTGCTGTATAATTTGAGAAAATTCAGCGATAACAAACCAGCCGTGATACTCGGAATAGAAACAAGCTGCGACGATACTGGCTGCGCGATCGTAGACACCGATGGGAAGATACTGGGAGAGGCGCTGCATTCCCAACAGTCGGTGCACCTGCAGTTAGTTTTTTTCTGATAACGTTCCGATAACGAGAAATTAAATATCAGCGTTATTCTCGCGTTCTTGATCCTTGTTTCAGTAACGGCGGTATAATTCCTCCCATAGCGCAGGATCTGCACTCCAAGCACATAACAGGTGTGGTAGAAGAAGCCCTCCTCTCCGCAAACATGAAGGTCAAGGATCTCGACGCTATAGCGACGACGGTGAAGCCGGGTCTCCCGATGTCTCTGCTGATCGGAACAAAGTTTGGAAAATACTTGTCAAAGATTGGGAACAAGCCGTTCATTCCCATCCATCACATGGAGGCGCACGCCCTCACCGCCAGGATGGTAGAAAAGGTCGATATTCCCTATTTTCCAATCACCTGCAGGCTTTTTAATCGATTTTTCCTCCATCTTCAGGTCGAATTTCCGTTCCTCGTTCTACTCATATCCGGCGGACACTGTTTGATCGCGGTAGCTCAAAGCGTTGATAAATTCCTCACCCTTGGATCGTCCATCGACGACGCGCCAGGCGAGGCGTTTGACAAAGTGAGTCGAGGGATTATTCCATTTGCCGTAATCCTAACGAGGAAAAATCATTCATCCAGGTTTTGCCTGTTCGTCTATTTGTAGACCGCTCGGAGACTGAAGTTGAGAAATATTCCAGAATTCTCTGGGCTGTCTGGCGGAGCGGCGATGGAAATGGCCGCCTGTCTAGCCGACAATTCCGACCAGTTTTCCTTCACCATACCGATGCTAAACTACGCCAACTGCGACTTCAGCGTCGCCGGATTGAAGAATGCCGCTCTTAGGCACATCGAGAAACTCGAGAAAATTCACGATATTACCGGCGATGAAATTGTTCCAGGGGTTTATAATCTCGCAGCTGGATTCCAAGCCGCTATGACCAGACACCTGTGTCACAGGACGCAACGCGCCATGGAATTCGCCGAACAAAAAAAGCTCATACCTAACGATTCGAACAAAACTTTGGTACGCAGTGTCGAAAAAGCCAAAATTAATGAATGGAATAGATTCATCTGATCATTGGCTCGATTCGAATGTTAATTTCGTTGATTTTCGCCCCGCAGGTGGTTTCTGGCGGAGCTGCGTGTAACAACTTCATCGCGGACTGTTTACAGACAGTCTGCGCAGAGATGGGTTACAGATTCGTCCGTCCACCGCCCAGACTTTGTACCGACAATGGAATCATGATAGCCTGGAACGGAGTGGAGAGGTGGAAGGCTGACTGCGGGGTCTTGTGGGACCGAGCGGAGATAGAGAAGGTCGACTTCGAGGGTCGAGCCGGGTTCGGGGAAGACTGGAGGAAAGAAGTGAACGAAGCGAGCTTAAAATGTAAATGGGTGAAGCTTCCTCAGGCCAGAATACTGCCTATGAAAAGTTTATGAATAAAAGTAACGACCGATAGCTTATATTTAGATATGTAATAATTACAATTAAGAATAACTCTATACAAGACTCGGAGATCTCTGAGCGCTCTCCTGCTTCAGTTTCTCCCTCAATTCAGAGTCTGGGAATTCTCCTCTGAGAGCCAATGCTCGTTTCTCTGCGTGGTTGTCCAGCACCAGCCTTATCTTCTCTTTGAGTAGCGTGACCTCGCCTGGATCCCTCTGGCCGAGTGCGAGGGGCAGAATGGCGTCGAAGACCAGCGCTTTCTCGGGTCTCATTTCGTCGGAAACCGTGGTTAAGCTTTGCTCGTAATTTTGAATCAACGGCTTAATTTCGTTGAACTTTTCCCTCGCCCCCTCCGTGTCCATCTTATTCACGACAAGAATCGAAGGCATTCGGAGGAGGTCGGCTTTGTACAATTCCAACTCCTTGTTCAGCAGGACTATCGTCTCGAAGCAACTCCTGGGCACGTGCTTTGGGGACAGTTGAAAACCCTGAACATCGATTACGACCAATATCAACTGTGTTCTCTCCACGTGCTTCAGGAACTTGTGACCCATTCCTATGTTGATGTGCGCTCCTTCGATCAGACCTGGCAAATCTGCTACCGATATTTGACGGAAGTCTTTGTACTCCATCACCCCAACGTTCGGCCTCATGGTCGTGACTGGAACGAATTTTGGTCAATTAGAATCATGGCGAGAATAATTGAGGCGATGATAGAGGAAAAATAAGGTCAAAGATAGTTCTAGAGCCAAATTAGATGCAATTCTTAATTATTGTTCCTTTTTTTAGTTGATTTTAGTGACTTAAAATCCTCATTGAAGACTTTGAGGCGATACTTTCAGCTTGATTTTTGTTTTATCTCCTAAACGAATGAGTTTCAGGCTTATTTTACTACATTCTTCAGCGAATCGGGTAAGTTTGAAGTTTTTTCCTCCCAATCTTACAAGGATAGGATGCGATCTTTGGCGAAGCTTTAGAAACGGCTTTGAGCAGAGTGCTTTTCCCGGCGTTGGGAAATCCGACCAGGCAAACATCGGCGATGAGTTTAAGGTCCAGATTAATAGCTTGACTCTCTCCCTTCTGTCCGCTGAATCCAGTTTCCGGACAACCTCCGAGTCCCCCTTTGGCTACGATCAGCTTTGATCCCGGCTCGTTGAGTTCTCCTGAGACAGAATCGAGCTGGTAAAAAAAAGCGACGTGATCGTTTTCCGGTGGAGATGTTTCGACGCACCTAAACGAAGCCCGTGATCGGTGAATATCGATATACCAGGAGGAACTGGGATGGTCAGGTCCTCTCCCAACTCGCCTAAAATCTGTTTGGAAGTGCTGTTGCCCCCTGGGCCTCCCGCTAGCTTCAAAGGCTTCAATTTTGACGACAATCTCTTCAGAGTTTCTCCCTCTTTGGCTACTAGATAGACGTGGCCACCGCGACCACCGATTCCGCCGTACTGTGGGAGGCCCATGCCTCCGGCTCCACCCCTCACATGGAGACGGAGAGAGTCCATGAAGGCACCACGGAGGTAATTTCTAGGCCCCTGGGGAGTTTGAGAGATTAAAAATGACAGAAATCGTGTGAAAAGGACGTGGACTGAATTTTTCGGAGTCATTCAAGATCCTCAGGGATACGTGAGGCCGGAAAAGAAACATAACCTCAAAGCTGATAGAATGAACTAGAATAAAATTGTAGAATGAATATGAATATCATCGGAATAATTCGCTGCGTAGTTATTTACGGAGGTACATGAAGATTATTGAGGGATATTGAGGTGAATTCTTACCCGGCCTGCGGCATAACCTAAAATTTTTGTGAGGACAACCATGATTATCGAAGTGTTAGCGTAGAGTTAAATTATAATTTATTATTCAGACGTTCTGAGATTGATATCGCACACATTTTTAGAGATTTTATAGAGTCAGACACATCGATCTTCGGTCATTTAATTCGAATGGGAATTTTTTCTCGTGATTCTCTGTATACACTATACAAAATAACTCGCGAACAATGCGAGCAGTCGATCCCTGCGATAGTGATGGCGATACAGTATCGATATTTTCGAATATCGATACTATTCCATCGATATATCGATATATTGTATCGATACCTCACGTAACGATATTTGCATGTATCGATACTAAACCTACTGATATCGAGGTCCGATATTTCGGGCGGGAAAACAGATCGGAATTTCAGCAACCGCTATATTAAGGTAAAATGAAAGTCACGTGACCTCGATATGATTTACACTTGGAATTTTCAAACGCTATTTTCTC
>JAFFZH010014771.1:9320-23990 GCA_018420115.1 Euura saliciscinereae
CCCCCCCCCCCCCCCCCCTCAATTGAGTTACGTAATATGTGGATGACCCCGTGGGCGTTATGCGGTGATAAAAATCTTTTAACTCTTCCTTTAAGGTTACAACTCACGTATTCCCGCAGATTCGTTGCTATTAGAAAGCATTTCCAGAACTTCTTCGTCCAGAAGTTCTGTATCCAGACCGTCTTTGTTCAGAAGTTCTGCGTCCAGAACTTCTTCATTATTGTTATTCTCCATCACAACTATACAACAGAGTCAATCTAGGTATAAAAAATTAACCCTTTTATGCGCACGAATTTTGAGTACATTCCGTAGCGGATTCGGTTATGCCAAAAATACATCGATAATACACAGTTAAAAATGGTGTAAATTTGGTGATATGTCGGTAAAACACCATCTTGTGTCCAATATTACACCAAAATTGCACGGTGTGGTTGTGAATTTTGCATACTACTTTCACACCAATTTCACACCAACTAATTTTACACCGATTTTACACCGATTTTACATTTGACTAATTTTACACCGGTTTTACATCCATTTCACATAAAACGGATTTTCGGGAAAAAAAAGGGATACCTGAGTCAGGATCGAACCGCCGTCCTTCGAATTTGCAAGCAGTGATGCTACCATCTGAGCTACGGTACTTCATAGTAACATATCCAAGTTTTAGGTTCATAAGCTTTGATATGATTGTGATTGATTTTCCATCTTCAAAGAAATTTCTACACTTCGATCTAAATAGATACGGTGTGCAATTGGCGTATAATCGGTGTAAAATGGGTGGATGTTAGGGCTGTGCGAATATTCGATTTTTCGAGTTATTCGTCACGAATCGAATAGTAAAATTCGATTCGAAAATCGAATCGAATAACTCGAAGTTTCGAATAATTCGAAACTTCGAATAATTCGAATAGTTCGAGTTATTCGAAACTTCGAATTATTCGAATTATTCGAATTATTCGAACATTCGAATTATTCGAATGGTTCGAATATCCGAATAATTTGATTTGTTTGACAATTGGGTCTTGTTAGAAACAAGAATTGGCTATTCTCAAATAATCCAGAGTTGCCGAGCTATTCGTATTTCACTTCAGACAATATACATACCTACATGAGGAATATTCTTGACTATTTGTCAACATTGATCAATTGCCAAAACCTGGACTTCCTGGAAATCTCAGGGAACATTTCTTCTCCTGAAATATCCTGGAATTTTCAGGGAATTTCGGGTTCACTGAGGGAATTTTTCGGATGGTGATCAATTTTTTTCATTTCTTTTTTCTTTCGGAAATTCAAAACCAGTTCAAATTGCAAAAGAAAAAAAATATTCAAGTATGGCAGTTCGATTGAGGTACACGAGCCTGAGAAATTGACCGGAAAAAAAACGTTGACATGATATGAAGCTGAAGCTAGCAGCCATAGTTAGCAGCCAAACATTTCAAAGTTCTCCGGAATAAAATCACACAGTGAAGATTCATGTCGATAATTCATTGAGAGTATTCCCTTACATAATGTGTCACAAAATTCAAATTCTATCGCCTCATTGTCCTATTTTTAACCGACTTAAGAAAAAGAGGAGGTTCTCAATTCGGTTGTATTTTTTTTCTTTCTTTTTTTATATTCGTTAACTCATAACTGCGTAATTTTAATTGAATTCGGCACTTTTGGCTGCTCACTATTGCTGCGAGCTTCAGCTTCGTAACATGATTGGTCCACGAGAGCAAAATCGTATTTGTATACACGTGGAATACTATGGATTTCTCAGGGAACCTTACATCCTAACTCGAATAGACACCCTGTGTAAAGAAACAAATTCAAACGAAGAAATTTAGACGCAAAAAGATAGAAGGATTTCGAAGAAAAAAGGTTTTCGAGAAAATTGAAAATTGAAAAATATACGACACAACAGTTGGTTGAGAACAAATAAAATTGAAAAACAAAACTGTACATATTTTTTCATCAATTTGTAGCCCAAGTAATGCTCGTGTAACCGAAAATTACTTCGATTCGAACTCAACGTAAACAAAGTAGTCGTTTCATTTTTTTAAAAGTGGATCAGCTCCCACATAAATCGGGATGGAATTTAAAAAATTTGTGTGCAGAAAACAATTTGGACAAAAAAGCGTCAGATTTTTGAGAAATAATAATCTAGACGCAAAGTGAGTTTTATCTGTGGCATAGTTCGTAATAGATTGTTGATCGGGTTTGGATGTGTTTCCTCTTTCTAAACAGTACGCGTATACATCTTTTTGAGAGTGTGCAGCCATCGTAAGATCCGACGAATCATCGAATATTTAAAAAAAATCGACTTATTCGAATATTCGAATTATTCGAATTATTCGAAGATTCGAACTATTCGAAAACTCGAATATTCGATTCGATTTTCGAATCGAATAGCACTATTCGATTCGATTCGATTCGAACACTATTCGCACAGGCCTAGTGGATGTAAAATCGGTCGGTGTAAACTTAGTATAGAATCGGTGAAAAATCGGTCGAGTGTAAAACCAGTGTAAAATTAGTTGGTGTGAAATTAGTGTGAAAGTAGTGTGCGAGATTCACGACTACACCGTAAAATTTTGGACGGATTGCAGTGTGTCACTGAAATACCACCTATATCACACCAAAATAAGACCGCGCCAAAAATACACCAGAATCACACTAGAAAAAGTGGTGTAAATGAATCTGCTAGGGTTTGAACGGCTTATACTAACGATATTCAGAACACAAGGGCTTCGAATATAAAACAAAACTCAGTTGAAAGAGCATCGGATGTTAGTGGGGTATTCCAGCTGCCGTTATCGCCTAAGATTTAAATGGACATTAGATTTTTTCTTAAATACCTTTATACGATGTAGGTCTATATCACAGAAACATCTGCGAATTGCTCAAATTTTTTGTTTTAATTACCGTTTTCTTGTTATGAATATTACAAACGCCGATAAGAGTACATTCTTCGATCGTCTTTCAACAAAATAAGGGTATATTAGTATTCTACATCCAAAAACTTGATTTTTCAGATCCAGCCAATTGTGGGGGATTCAACCTTTCTATGACCTCACCTAAAATCATAATTGGAAAATGGTTTTTCAGTGCCTATAAATATTCGTGTCAGCTATCAGAGTCCAGATTAGGGGTATTCCTGATTGAGAATATCATACCCCTGGTACAAAAACTTCTCGCCAAATACATTAATGTGGTCATGCAGTGTTACAAACAACCACCCTGTCCGGGTGCACAAAAAAGGCCCGTCACTACTCAAATTTTGTATTTTCATTCATTCTTTGATCAATAAGCTTTCTGCAAGTAGTTAATTTTTCGAGTTCAATTTTTATCTCTATATTATTTGTTCATATTTATCACCATCATTCTCTGACAGAGATCTACTCGGCAGTAGCGTCCAATTTCATAGCTTTTCCAGACAAAATAATTTTTGTTGGCAGATATTTTTAGATAGAAACTTTTTGATTCGTTGAGATACTTTTGTGGGTGATATAGCTATATCAATGTACTTGGTGAGAGGCTTTTGCACCAGAAGTATGATATTTTTAATCAGAAATATCCCTAATCTAGACTCTGCAGAGTGATGCCTATCATGATGCCTAACACGCATATTTATAGGCACTGAAAAACCATTTTTTATTCATGATTGTAGTTAAAGTGACAGGAACATTGAATCCCCCCCCACGATCGGCCGGGTCTCAAAAATCAAGTTTGCAGATGTAGAATACCCGTGTTTTGTTTGCAGAGGATCGAAGGATGTAGTCTAATCGAATTTTGAGAAATTCATAACATGGAAACGGTTAAAACTGAAAATTTGAAAAAATTTACAAATGCTCCTGCGATATGGACCCACTTTGTATGAAATTATGAAAAAAAAATGTCGATTTAAATCTTGGGCGATAATGGCTGCAGGAATACCCCAACTATATATATATAAAATAAAGTTATATAAATGATGAGTGAACGGACCATCTAAGAAATTCGCAGCTGGTGGCTTGTCACAATCTTTCGGCGGACGAATTAAGTCTGCAATCTTGCGACCTATGTAAACTCCCGTATCCTTGAGATGTATATCAACAGATACCTCATCCAGTTTTTTCTCTTGGGTCAACCAATAGCCGAAAATATCTGAAAATATGGAACAAGATTGATTAGATGTATCGTTCAATATATGTATACGTGAAATGTTTCAATTTATGAACCTCTGTAGTGGCCGGAGTGCATATGCTCGTCTAGCGATAACCCGTTTTTTCTAATGTTTCCTTGTTATACTATATGTATAGGTTCATTTATAAACATTAGAAATTTGAACCACTAATTTTTTTAATTGATTACGCAGCTTAGTTTATTCTTTAGGTAAAAGTGGTAGGTCGTCTTGAAATAAAAGTGGAAGCGAAAATTTTGGTTAAAGAGTCGATTTTCCAAGAGTGAAGACGCAGTAATAAAAATCTAAGCGATAGTAATAAAGATATATGCATGCATCATTTCTTAGATTGTTCAAAGTATGAGCATGCAATCATGCTCTTCAATCATTGAATATAGAGAATGGAAACATCTTTGGTAAATTGGTAGTATATTGCTTTGTACTGTTTTTTCGTCTCAAAATTTCCTAAATTTATTGTTTACGCACAGTTCTGTTTTTATTCATATAATAATTGCAGTCAATAGCTGAATTGAAATGCTTCCAATAATTAATTTGTAAAATGTATAAAACTCATACGAACGATTATTTCGCAACACTAACTTTGCCTGTATTAAACTGCTTTGTAAAATCATGTTATACACTTTTTTAACTTTTTGCTTGTAGGACAAAAGTCAATCTCTTACTACTAGGTACTTCCTCTTAATTCCTACACTAAACATGTCATCTGAAAGTGCGGTGGGTCAAGCAGGTACTTCATATTTTTTAATATTGATTTTATAAATACATTTATACAGGGTGTTATTAATAACTTCGGCAATAATTACAGGGTAGGTAGAGAACCCAAAAACAAGGATTTTGAGCATTGCAATCCATGTCCGGAAATACCCCCATACGGAGCTACGGCCATTCGTCGATTTTGGTTTGCGCTCCTAATAGTGAGGGGGGAATACTAAATAACTCCTTGAATTGACGTATCAATAGTCCATGAATCAATTCATAATTCACCTTTAATTAATAAGAATTACCAGAATTAATCGTGCGCTACTTGAATTAATGAGATTTAACTGAATTAACCGTGAATTACTTGAATTACTTAAATCAGGTTGAATTATTTCAACCCTGAGAATTAATGTGTCACTCGAATTTTGTGATATTTCCCCCTCACTACTACCAGCGCAAACCAAGATCGAAAAGTGGCCGTAGCTCCGTATGGAGGTATTTCCGAACATGGGTCCAATGCTCAAAATCCTTGTTTTTGGGTTATCTACCTACCCTGTAATTTTTGCCAAAGTTGAAAATAACACCCTGTATACAGGCACACGTCTGTCATCCATAAGTTCAGGTGCGTTGGGCAGTGAGACAGGGTGTCTGCAAGTTGGAGAGAGAGAACGCCTAGGGGTCGCCAACGATTCGATAAAGCTATTCAATGAAAATTTTTGCATCAATTAAGTTAGCGAATTGCGTGTAATAACGAAGAGGCAGGGAAATTGAAGACACCGAGGTTGGTTATTGTAAATAAATGATCAACAAAAAGAGTGTAAGAATATTGGGAATGTGTAGGCAGCAACGAAATTCAAGGTAAAACAAGTTATTGCTAAATAAATGGAATGTTTGAGGTTTGGAATAATTTGTTTCATTCCAATTGATCGGTAAGAAATCGTTGGTTGATAGTAGATCAAAAAGTTTCAACAAGGGACTCAGTGGGAGTTAATGGATTTTCGTGCAGCTTGTAACTGCTCCGGTTGAAGCGTTCTAGCGGTTCCAAGGGATTCGACGATGGCTGACCGGAGCCCAGTCATATCGTAGCAAGAGACTTACGATTAGAACGCAGGCATTCGTCGTCAGATCCCTCGGAGACACTTGTAACGCTTATGCTGAAGCAGTATAACGAGTCGCGAGGAAATTCAGTAACTTCTCCTGCACCCCCCTTGAAATTTTCTGATTGAAGATTAATCGACGATTCCTTACTAATCAATTGAAATGGAATAAATTATTCCAAACCTCAAATATATTGGAACCAGGGACGATAAGAGATCGGAGCCATCAAGTGGCGCCCCGGCACGGGTGCTCGCTAGACCAAAGAGTCGCGCGGGGCATGCTGGGACTCGGCGTCCCCAAGCTTCAGTGGGCCTTCCATGATTGTGCAATACGCATCGTACAAATACGCTTTGTAACAATATACGCTGATTACGTGTGCCATAGTTGATTCTCTACTTATTCACCCGATCCACGTTATCCCCTGACAATAAATATATTTTCATCATTCTGATGAAAATAAAAATAAAGTTATTCAAAGTGAGTCCTGCCAATAGGTAATTTGGTTTGCCTCAAATTCCTTTGCTCTCTGCACATTCTCAATATTCTAACCCCTTTGCAATAAACTGATTACAATGACCGTCTTTGGTGTCTCCAACTCCCGTATCTTCGTTGGTTTATACAGTTCACTGACTCAATTGATTCAACAATTGTGAGTGAATAACTGTTTCGAATGATCAGTTTATCCCCAGACGATCTCTCTCTTTCTCAAGCTGTCAAAGTGAACTAGAATCTATTCGAACACAGAACGAATGTACTTTACTGCGACTTCGTATCATATAGGTATTATAAAAACTGAATACAACGTACAAAACATCATCAAATTTCCGTAAAACTTAATTTTTCTTGGGTCTACAATCAAAATGACGTACACATATATTTTCCTAAACTCATCGACATGCAGAACTATCTTTTCAAGTTTCGAACTGTCTCTAAACAATTACTTCAGAGCCTTTCCTCGAGATTCCCTTCCTCTTACTTGAACTTCTATTACGGAACAGTATGTGACTAGATATGAGTTTTCAACCACCTGCGAGGAAAATTGAGATGCAATGAACTTTGTGCCGAATTTATGTACATAGGTCTGGAGGATTTCCGTGTGAGGTTCTTTGCCTCGGAATTTTAATCACAGCGAGTTGGAACCAAGTACAACTTTTGATGAGTATTTATTTTATCCCTTGATTTCTCCTGTGTAGAAATCGACCCCCCGGCCTAGATGGCTGATCAGTGCCAGAACTGGTGTGTTACATAATACTAGGCAATGCCCAGGGCCTGGCCAGTCCCTAGTCCTCAGATTATTCATCCCAGTTACATACCTTTTATGGCCATGAGTTTACGGGGATCCAGCCTAGGCTTGACGACACCATCTGCTTTCTTTCGACGATTAGAAGCAGCACCAGTTACGGAACTCGCTTTCAGCACCGCAGTCCCATATACAGCAGTAGCCATATATTTGACAAACAAACTGGGCGTCTTGCTCGTCAATATCGAGTCCCAAGATTCCCCAGGTATCCAAACGTTTCTACCTAGGTGTACCTGAGAGATATGAAATAGAGGTTGTTTAGGAATTAAGATTTAAATTCAAAAGATTAGAGAACTTGTGAAAGAGGAAAACGCATTGGATTGAAGCGGGGAGCCACCAATAGCAGCTCATCGTGAACGTTTAACAGAGGAGAAGAAATGTGAGGATCCGGGGGGGGGGGATAAAAGATGTCTGAGAACATAACGTACCCTTGAAGTCAGACTGTGCCAACTCAAGATATTTCCGATTCTTCATAATGCCGCGAAAATTGGTAGAGTATAATTTACTTCCACCTGGCCGCGAATTCGCAATGAAAATATCAACTTGTGTGCATATACCTTGATATTAATTTACAAACCCAGGAGAAGGCAAACCCTCCCATAGAATCACTATCAAATGTCTCAAAACATGAAATTATTTTCAAGGGTTTCTCTGTTAAAAACGCAAAATTCTACCTACAGTATTGCTTGGAGGCCAATATAATTTTCCAAAAATTATCCCTATTTCACAAGTGAAGGTTCAAAACTATGCCACCACACAGGAATACTGTAATCAAATTAGGCAGAGACCCATTTCATATATGTTAGATCCAGGAATTATACGGATACCGCAGAAATAAGACTATCCTTGGATCGAAATAATACATTATTTGAAGTTGAATTGAAAATACAAATATTCTCCATTTCAGTGGTAAATCCCTCAATATTCAAGAATAATTTATTACTTGGCCAACGAAATTTTGGGCCCCGCTGATTAAAAAATAATCTAATTTTTTATCATCGAATAATTCTGTAAGTCTGTAAGTTTTACAAAAGTCTGTTTGTCTGAAAGTCACAATCTGACAAGTAGTATAATAGTTAGTTAATTGTGATCTCTGTCATTTCTACTCCCTCTTTTATCATGTTTCTGCTTCCCTTTTAATTTCGTGTAAGTTTTTAGGTATGTTTGATAATCTTTCTATTTCCGTAGAGGAGATCATTACTCCTATTGAGATTATTAGTGAAGTAAGTCAATAAATGAATACCATTTGATCGGTTTGCCGTTTGTATGCAACCGGGTAAAGTTCTTCTGCCATGTCTAGTTGAGGCGCACCGGCAGATGCTTTCAGCGCACATAGGTCTCCAACAGCAGCTGGAATTAATGTACCTCTGATTATCATAATGTGTCAGATGACGTCTGTTGTCGCATATCACAACTATAGTTGAAAATAGCAGAGCAAAATCATTCGTATAAAATGGTAAAATTGGTATTGATACTTTTTGAATAGAAATTGTAATATTAATTTATCCGTCTGACAGGTTAATTTAATCCAAAACTCATGACGTGTGTCTGATATCATTCACTTTGTTCCCAAACTTGTCAAATGAGTACCAACATCAATGGAAGATTATTGAAAAACCAGATTCTTATCAAAAAGTTTAGAAAATGAATCCGAATTCAAAATGTGTCCCTTTATCTACCTTTTAAAGTTGCAAATCCATCGATCACCGTACTTTGGAGCTCAATGTTCAGCTTCGTCAGTTGCTGAAGCATGAGCTGTTTGTCTTTCAGCTGTCTCTCCAAATTATTTAGCTTCACGTTCAAGGCTTTTATTTCTACACCTCCTCTTACGATTGGTGCCAAACTTGATCCTGCTATGTGAGCATTTATGTTATGCTGCATTGATTTATTACTAGAAATCGCTGTAACTTGCTCTGGTTCTACTTGTTCTCTCGTTGCACGCACTTTGGGTACGGTTTTTGACAAACTTGAACCACCGTTGGTTTTGAGCGGATCATCTTTTTCTCCGAGTGAATTTTTCCCAGGAACCGCTGTATCTTTCTTTGGTTCTTCTTGTGTAGTTGCATGCACTTTGGATATTGCTTTTGGCAATTTTGAACCATCGTTCGTTTTAAGCGCATCATTATCTTTTTCTCTGGATAAAATATTGCCACTAACTGCGATATCCTTCTTTAGATTTACTGGTTTTGTAGGGGAACGCACTTTGGGTTCTTTTTTCTGCAATTATCAGTACCCCCATTGGTTTGAGGCGCATAATCATATTTTTCTTTGGATAAATTATTGCCAGGAACTGCGGTAGACTTCTTTAGTTCTACTGGTTCTGGTGTTGCCCACACTTTGGGTACTGTTTTTGGTATTTTCGAACCATCATTGGTTTTAAGGGCATCTTTAGCGTTATCTTTTTCTCTGGATAAATTATTGCCAGAAAGTGCGGTATCCTTCTTTAGTTCGTTATCTTTTTCTCTGGTTAAATTAGTGCCAGGAAGTGCGGTATCCTTCTTTAGTTCTAGTGGTTCTGCAGTTGCACGCACTCTGGGTCCTGCATCCTGCAGTTTTGAACTTTTACTGACTTTTACAGAATGTGCGAGCGTTTTTGTCAAATTCTTTTTCTTGGCAATCGCACCCTGGGTAATGGTTTCAACCTTGATGGTGGCATCCAATATATCATCGCAGTTAATTTCACCAAATTTCTGAAAGAATACAGATACAATCATAATAAGATAGGTACATACCGACGGGTCTAAATGAAAAAAAAGCCATCGGCCCGGGCCAGTTGTAAAGGAGTCTTCTCGCCAAAATCTATAGAAGTTTCCATTGACTCTGAGGAGATGGCTGTTTTTAAACCTGCACGGTGAGATAGCTTTTTTTAATTTTCATTAGGAGATGAGTAAGTACATGGATTCCTTAATTAACCCAATGATTTCATTACTCCAAAAATTATGTTGTAAAACAAGATGATCAGTTGCCATATATCTGAATAAAATCTACAGATCTTGCATGTAACGCAAGGTGCCGATGCATTGAAAATGTCCATCGTTACATTATATTTTTGCTAAAGAATCTCAATTTTGCTAAAGAGACTCAAACTTAGCTTCGCAGTGTCGTTTTGGTCCAAAGAATGCATAAAGAATGCATAAAATTATAAATTATCAATTATTAACTTTTTTTCACGCAGCGATTACCGAACTACTAACCTTAATTCCTTCAAATCATACAATATTGAGATGATAAACATCATTTCATCTGAATATCTGAATTTACATGCTGCGCTATTATTATTGCCATCTATAATTATATTAAGAATTATGTGCACAGTGAAATCTACATTACCCCAATGTCCCAGGTTCTATCGTTCTTGTTCTTTTATTTATTTATTCAACTTCTCATTACGCACTCCCGTTGCATCGCTTCCGTTACACTATGACCTACCATGTTTCACGACTCACGTCCGCGATTACAAGATTTGCTATTTACCCCACAAACCTCACACTGACCCGAAGACGGAAGCATTTTCAATGCCAAAATTTAAAAACTACTCGTATAAGTATTGTGAGGCTTGAAACATTTCGAATGCTTCTAAATAGGCTATTAATAGTCATCCGGTGAAAAGTAGTTATACCTTGTTGCTATCGGAAGCAAGCTTTTTCAACTTCTGTTTCATCGCTGTGAGTTTCGCACCATCAACATCGGGTCAGCATGGCTGCAATCATGTTTCATAGTACATACATTACATAAAGTACCGATGCAGACTAAAAATCTGTGTGCTAGAGTTCACAACTCAGGGAGTGTGTACATACATGTATAACTCTGCGTTTGTACTGTGGCCAATGGTATACTAGTTTCAATACCAACATAAAGTGTCATGCGATATCAACCCAACCAGGCAAGTTTTCGCATATTCACAAGCTGTGTTCGATAAATGACAAATGGCGGTAGAGCTTTTTTTTAACGATTTGACGGTTTGAAAAATGTTGTTTCTAATGTCACATTCGTCGAATGGTGTAAATAGTTACAGGGGTTTTAAATTGAATTTTCAATTTAGTGAAGAAGAAAACAAAAATTCTGTCCCCATTCCCAAAAGGGGTCAAAATAATCTGAATTTTCCAGTCAACAAAAGATCAGAAGTCGAGAAAGCTCGGTTCAGAAAACCAGAAAATAAATCAGAACACTTTTGTGGAGTTGGGATAACAAACAAAATCAAGGATCAAATCAGAGATGATGATGAAGTCTGAAAATAACCTTCTCTATCACAGTGAATCGCTCCAAAAAAAAAAGAATTAAATGGATGTTATTCAAGTAGTTTACAGTAGGTCAATTAGGAACTTAAATCGACGGGGCCTAATGAGAAAGAGTGATTGGAATGTACAACGGAAACAGACAATGGAAACTTCTATAGATTTTTGCGAAATGGCTCTTTTCTAATACTGGTTCTTTTCTAACTGACCCGGCGAAATGGGTCGTTTTCATTAGGACCCGTCGAAATATTGTATAATAATAATATACCTGCTTTACGTCATCAAGGTTGTCATCTGTTGAATCCAGACATGATTTGAGCGGCAGCGCTGTGTTGGGAATGATCGCTCTTTTGCGCTCCAACCTATCTTCAGCTGCTTGGTACGACTCTATAGAAATAATTAATTCAAAATCAATTTTGGTCTTGGAGAAATATTGGAAATGGAGCTATTGAGTATAATGAAAAATTTTCAAATATTTTTAAAACAGAATCCATTATCTAATATATACAAGATATTCTTGGCTGGAAAGTGCGAGGGATAAAGTCGTTATAAAGTGAAACTACTAAGAGCAGCGGCCCAGGGTGAATTCTGCTAACCTTGGGCAAACTATGGCATCGGGGAAACGTCACTTACTCGCACGAAAGGAAATCTCCTTTGAACAAGGTTTCATTGTATTATGAATGTTATTTATACTTGTCAATCTTGTCATTGAATCTGTACTTTGAAGGCGTCAAGTCTATGAAGTCACATGACGGACTGAAAACGTTTAGAAATAGTAAATTTATTTAACCGTCGTTGAATTTTGAAACGATATACTCAAGAAGTCAGAATTCTGAGCTTACGAGTCAGTTGTGATTATTACACGTATTCAAGTTGAACTGATTGATTTTCATAATGTTGAACGCTTCACCATGGACCTTAATTTGATAGTTTGAATATTATAAAAACTCGAGTAAATATCCTGAAAAAACTCATTATTTTGTATGATAATAAAGTAATATCTATCCCTCGTGAGGATGATTTATGATGTTATTTCTTATATTTTGATCATGCATTCAAGTTTCGAACCAACCTCGACAGAGAATATCATGTGGATGTCGAAAAACAATCAAACCTTTTGTGATAATTGAATTACGAGAAACCGTTAGCTGAACCAATCTGCAGGAATTTCACAAATATTAATCTACGTCTAAATTTCTTACACAGAATCCTCGGAATTTCATCCAATACATAACGAACTATAATCTCACGATAATATGGTATCTCAGATAGACCTTTTTCAAGCATTCGCAAAATGCTGAACCATTTCTTTCTACATTTCACTGTGGTCTATGTTTCATCTATGAACGAGTATTAACCAAGATAAAGAAATAAGAAAAATTGATCAAATAAGACATGAAAAGACTCCGGAGATGGGAAGTACATAAATCAATTCAAACATTCTTACCCGATGTGAAAATGATGGTCCCTTCGTAGTACATTTTGTCGGTCCACTTCATTTTGTACTTTTGTAGAGGATCGACAGGCTTCGCCGAATCAAATTTTTTTATTGACGTCACAGGAAGTATGAGTCGTTTACCGTCCTCTATAAATCTGACATACGCGCGCATTGTACCTGTATGGAAATGGGTGTATAGAAATACAAAGCCAGTATCAGTATAATTATTCATGTATCAGATTGATGATATGATGACACGGATAAATGAAAATAGTTGGTAACCCAATTACAGTATATATCTTTGAAAGTAAATTACGGTCTATTACAACAAATATTGATTGTTAAACGTTCTAGCATACCGAAGTATTAAAAAAAAAAATAGCTTGATTGCTTAAGGAGAGTGTACCGGATCAAATTCAGTTGCCGCATCACCGATGACAAATTTTAAAGAAGTGCACGGGTCCGGGGTAACGAAAAACTATCCCTCTACCCAAAATTATGCAGTTGTAAACTAAATTCATGCCAAAATTAGGAACATTACTGTATACTTTTTGTTGGAGTGAACCTTGCGTGAACCGCTTACGTTCACGCGGCAGTGCGAATAGCCACTTCGAATTTTAAAAGTTCATAATTTTGTTCGGCCGGTACAGAAACCTCTTTCGCACATTTCCAAATAATAACAATATCATAAAGAATAATTAATTGTTTTTGTTCAAGACCCAAGTATGTTTTGAAATTCCTGAAATGAGGTTTTTCTTCTTATAGTGGAGTTGGGGGTTCTCGTTATTTTTTTGAACTCCGTATTATTGGTTGTTTACGCAAAAAAAATTGGAATATATTTTTCTTTTTCAATTGATATAAAAGTGGAAGTAATACAAAGGATTGAAAATCACTACGTTGTAACGTAACCCATGCTAAGGTATATCTGTATATAGCAAAAACGCTGAAATTAAATTGCCCGTAACTTTAGTAATAAAAATTTCCAATGAAGAAGAGAAACCACGATCTAACTATTCCGAAATATCCTACATTATACGCGCATAACAATTGGAAAAAAAAATTGGTTTCAAAATACCAATTTGACCCACTAAAATATCACTTTATCGATGTAAATCGGTATTGCAATCTATTATTGTAACTTTTTCTACGATTTTAACCACGTCGAGGCAAGCTCGCTTGCCCAGTTGGATGAAAAATAAACTATTGCGTTGAACAAACAGTTGAGATTTCTTTCTGATAAAATCAATAGCAAAGCATGGCGTCTTTGGCGAGTAATGGTAGCGTCGCTGCTACGTATTGCGAAAAATTGATGCCATATACCGTGAGTAGACGAGGAAAGGTAACGCTTCGGGGGTGCCACCTGAAACTCGCTCGGCAAAAGTCCCTAGCCCTAAGTTGGTATCCCTAGCGTTCGGTGTTCGACGTGGTTCGACCATACCCTGTTCAAGCTAATAACCTCATGCGGTTCAAACTCGAGAATAGCGCGCGTGAAATTTGAAGGATAAACGCATTTTGTTAGACGGAACGAAACGGAAGGACAAGAACAACGAATTCTGCTCGTGCAGGAATTATTTTGCGAATATTAACCAACGATGTAATTTTGATATTAGGCGCTCTATTCAAAAAAATTAGTGAATCGTAATAATATTTGTTGCCTCGACGTACTTGACGATACAATCAGCCGTGGCGAAGCAGGTCTCCGGAGTCAAGTTCCTCAATAAGCTTCGACGAT
>JAFFZH010014771.1:24000-35283 GCA_018420115.1 Euura saliciscinereae
CAAGTTCCTCAATAAGCCTTGACGATACAATCAGCCGCGGCGAAGCAAGTCTCCGGAGTCAAGTTCCTCAATAAGCCTCGACGATAAAATCAAGGCGCAGCGGAGCAGGTCTCCGGAGTCAAGTCCCTCGATGAGCCTCGACGATACAAAAACATCTGGGAAATTGCTTGATTCATAATAAATTGATAATTCAAACCTGACATTACTTAATAAATTTGTTGATCAATTGACTGAATCAATTTCCTTGAATAGAGCGCCTAATATCAAAATTACATTGTTGGTTAATATTCGCATAATGATTCCTGCACGAGCAGAATTCGTTGTTATTGTTCTTCCGTGCCGCTCCGTTTAACAAAATGCGTTTAACCTTCAAATTTTACGCGCGCTATTCTCGAGTTAGAACCGCATGAAGTTATTAGCTTGAACAGGGTATGGTCGAACCACGTCGAACACCGAACGCTAGGGATACCAACTTAGGGCTAGGGACTTCTGCCGAGCGAGTTTCAGGTGGCACCCCCGAAGCGTTACCTTTCCTCGTTTACTCACGGTATAAAGACAATCTATAGTGTCCAACCTGTACTTGTCAACTGTTTACATATCTGTATAAAACTTTGGTCGTACGTTAATTCTAATGGAATTAATAGTCGCGAAGGCATGAATTTAGCAGATCAATTAGCAGATCGAACCAACATGGATGCGTAGGTGAATACAGCGGGTGCCGCGCTGTAGCCTGCACGAAAATCTAACCTAAATATTTTACAAAATACACATCACACTCCACTAATAATAGGTAGTACGCGACGTACAAACTTTGATAATTTCACTTACCTGTGTTTTGTTACCCCATTAGGGTCAACACAGCAACAGGAACCGCGACCACCTAGTAGACGCCACGCACTTCTCAGCAACCTCAGCGTTGGGACGCGGGAAAATCGGTAGCGGTGCGGTCGCGTTGGTAGCGGCATCGCTATACCGCACCCTCAGGACCGTCGCAAAACGCGAGGGTATAATTGAGCGTATATATTATATGAGCGTCAGCCGTTATGATATGAGCGAACTTGCACTTGTCCTATAGCCTCTGGACGTTATGTGTACATACATTTACAAAGAAATTAGACAGTTTTGGCATGATGCAACAATTTCACGATTATTCCGGTTACCCAAGGTTCAACAAAATCTCGACTCGGACCTGTACCTGCTAAACTACTGCGTCCATTTAACACTACGAATATCAGTAAATTGATATTAATATACGCTATTCGATAGGTTCAATTTCACGTATCGACTATAAATAATACAATCAGATATAAGAATCGTTCGATTTCTACATTTACGGGAGACGTTCGTTTTAATCAGGTCTTCTCATGCGATTATAGTTTATTATTTTGACTCGATAGGAGTGCATCCATATCCGACAGCGAAGGGAATTTATAGTTAGATCACACCAATCACAGCGCTGGACGTGCGATAAAAAATACCGTGATTGGTTGAACTCTAATGATATTGAAAATTCGCCGTGAGAACTGCAGTATGCGGTCTCCGGTGTAAGTGAAGCTTTCTACTATCCGCGCGTCCTTTCTTTCGTGTACATTCTTAATTAATTTCAACGTTCCATACCAATTACCATCCGGTGCTGCAGTGTTTGATTCAGTATTCTATTTTATATTGGCCTGTTTAGAACAAACCGATCAAATAGAAACAGATTTTCGTTTTGTCTGGTAAGCACCGAATAACCTGCTCAAGTTAGCAAGGGGCTAAAGAAGACGGACCGAGAGCGGGCGTCAGCGTGAATGAGAACAGACGCGTAGCTGTTGACTTTGAACGTATTACATTGTATCTAATATTTTATACTTCGAACTTTTGTTAACTAACAAAGTAACGAGACAATAGGCGCGAGAATTCGATTATATGAATTCGCAGGCGTAGAGTGTGTTTGTATGTTTATCGTGTTTGTATGTGTATGCATGTGTTGAGAGTCCAAAGGTCGCGAACGGACCTAGTCCTGAGAGACGAACGAGACAGATTGCGAGCGTGAGTCCGTACCCGGCGTCCGATAGGGTAATACGTATCAGTCGAGCGATTCTATTTACGAGCTATTAAATCTAATAGTTAATTATAATTTGTATACTTAAGCATCCGATCTTTATGATCGTGTCACGATTGGCCTCAGAGCCTGTTTCGCGGTTTCTGTCAGTGTGTTCGTCCCTTTTCTTGATTTATTCAATAAACAGTATTATTTTGCCGGCACATTACGAAAATTCATTATCAAACCTTCCGGATTCCCTAACGTCCCCAACCGCATCCCGGCTATCGTTAACACTTTGGGCTAAACATCACATCTTGGGAAGTGAACTCTTTGAGAATGGTGAAAAAGCAGCTGGATCCACGTTAAGATAGGTGAAGTATATTTATGTGATAAAACTGAACAATTCCATGTCGTTACTGATTTTTTTCCACGTATTATTTTCATCAAAGATTAACCAGAGCCTTAAAATTTTGAAATTACATCTTTGTGGTTTTTGAAAATGCGATTTTCGAAAAAATTACCCGATTAGAATTATTTTCTTCGTAACTTACACTATTTTAAACAACGTAAGCGGGTAAAAATCAAGTATCAGCTCCCAGATTTATTCAATAGATCACGTGAATGCATTTAATGGAAATCAAGAAGCACGTGAACGCCTATGACGAGTATGTAGTAAATTTGTGCACGTAAACGTAGTAAATGAGGGTATTGAGAATCGCATGCGTACAATTGTTCGGGCTAGACTATTGAACACGTAAGGAAATGAACAGCTTTGTAAAGTGAGAATTGTGGGAGAAGATTTTATTGTACGAGACGATTTTATGGTACGAAGATCCAAACATTAATGGTTTTTGATTCGAGATTTTCATCGCTGATTTTTTACGTTGTAGTTCTGGCGCTGAAACGCTGCTGTGATTCTTTTTTCACCAATCCTTTCGGAGTTGTTGATTGTTCTCAACTCAATATTTGGACCGTTTTGTAAAATCGGAAAAAAATTCACTGAAATTCTGTTGATGACGCAGAACAACCTCCCACTTCCAAAATGTGGGCAGAATTTTCCTTATATTTTGAATAAATTATTTAATCATTTTTTCCATAAAAATATTGCAACGAAGGATGGGACCTTGTCACGAATAAATTAAGGGTTCTCCCGAAATGATAAAGGCGACACGTGAGACCAAGTTTAAGGTGCAAGAAATTATATGTTTATTCAGCAAGTGAATATACGTGTTCAGAGTTTAAAGTCTGGGACAAGACTGTTTTCACAATAATACTGGTTGACGCAGCAACCAGTGATTCAGATATTTGGTATCACTTATTTCTATCAACTATTTCCTCAGAATACTAAGTTCAGGGGCGTCTCATTATGACCTCCCCTGATATAACGGGTACCTTTATAACATTACTCCCCCCTCTGAGGAAGAGTCGTCCCGACTCTTGGAAGAACGGTCGAAAACAACTATCAAATCGACACAAAAATGAGAGCTGAGGCTCTTTGAAACTGGTGTTCTCCCAAGAACTATCCGGCATTAGCCTATCGATTACCTTCTGGAAAACCTCAGAAAACCAGAAAGTGGATAGTAAGCACCACAATCCCAAAAATTGTCAAACGTCGCTACGTATGTGCCCTTGGTGAAGATCCTGTGAAGATCCTGTCATGATCCTATGAAGATCCTGCGAAGATCCTGCAGGTTCCATCCGGGGCGAAGTCAAAGAGTCCAACCGACGGGAGAAACGTCCAACCGGTGGAAGAATAGACCATCCGTCGAAAGATCGGTTGACGAACTCTCTCAGGGATGGTTAAGGGACACAGGAACCGAAGGTCGCACCCAGAAGGACCATCAGGACCGGAAAAATCAGCACACCCTGGAGTTGGAGGACAAGGATGAGACTCAGGACAAGGAAAAGGGATTGTGAAGTCAATCTCAATTCCGAGAACATTGTTTCTCATTGAAACGAGATTTCGTTCTTTGGAAACTGTACTCAATGAGCACTTGACAGATGATAAAAAGGACGAAGAAATTGGAACGATCATATCTCATATCCAGTTTGAGAGGGTCCAATCCGTTCCAAAAATGTGTGCAGAAATCCGCTCTTCGCCGTAGACGTGGAGGAATCCGTGTCTCCTCGAAGACGAGATGAGATCCAAAGGCCAAAGTTGCTGTAAGAAACGTCCTTCACCGGAACAGAGGAGTTCGTATTCTCCATCACCGACAAAGAAGAACACTGTAAAATAGCTCAACAAAAGCGTGATTAAGAAACTGGGGTAACCGATTTCATAATCGTGTCATCGAGCCAAATCCCACCCTCACCGAATCGCGCGTCAATTTACCGTGTTGCTCGTGTCGGTCAAAACCAAAAGAATGATCCTAGTGACCGAGAAACTGCATTTACCCTCTGATTGGTCAAAAACAAAAGTCTCTTGTTTCTTGTTGACTGGTTGCTAAAGACGAAACTATAAGCGTCCTCACAATCCTGGTAGCCCTTCGACTCAACAGACCTGACTCCAGCGCAAGAACAAGTTTGAACAAAAATGTCAGGACACGTGAACACCTTCTCGCTCCAAGAAGTACTCAACGTGAGTGAGTTGACGAACTCCTTCGACTTCACAGGACTGAAGGAACAAGAAAGCGGAGGATTGAGGGCCTGGTTCGACCAAAAATGGGCCGCAGTAAAATGCGAAAGGGGTGAGGGGGTCGCCAGAAAATCTACCCCAGGCATTTTTTGCAATGTCTGCTTCGTCCTTCGGTAAATAGAAGGCCTTTCCCTCTAAATTAATACTCCAACAACCCTGTGACAAACAATTGTCTTCGTGATCCACAGCATCGGCGTCGAAGACTTTCGAGGGATCGCGAAAATGCACCGTGCGTACGTCGGTGAGGGAACGAAGTGCCCGGGCTGCAAGGAACCGCTGTACGCGGAACAGCCAGGGAAGGAGTCCTGCGAAGATTGCAGTCGCCTCGAGAGGGCGATGCGTTTCGTCTGCGAAGAGAGATACTCACACCCATAAATCACCGTCCCCAAAACAATTCTCCTTGTCGAGCATAAAGTTTTGTTCCTTCCATAAGGAATAACAAAATAAATCTTCAGATATTAAATTATCCTTTTTCCATTTATTCGTGACCCCTTTATTGAAGTCCCTAAGCATTTCCACTTCCGTCGTTAACACCACTTTCAAGTTGAAACGAACTAGAGAAGCGCGCGCAACTTCGATTGAAAATCCGAATCGATCGGAGAGCGAACGAACCGACCAACTTCAGGCTAAAGTCGCCTAACCTCCAAGTGACAGGTTAACCTCGCATTACCTCACAAAAACTCCTATAAACGTTGATCGCCGAATCTTCTGCATCAGGAATCAAAACGGGAGCAGGAACAGAGGAATAAGTCTGTTTAATCAACCAATCCTCGTGGACGCCGTGCAAAGCCGTTAAATATTCCAGAGTGATACCCGCCTTTTCCTCTAGTGCCCGGGGCTGAACTCGAGCAAACGATACTTCGGGAGACAATCTTAGATAGACAATTAAATCAACGTCAAAATCGGGAGAGCTGTCGGTGAAGATCTTACAATTTCCAGTTAATAAGCGAGACTCGACATCTTCGAACCCTCCTAACCTCTTACGAGCTTCAATAAAACAATCCCGACTATAAATCGAACTCTCCATAATTTTTACAGGCAAAGCGGTCCGTCGTAGGTGTCTTTCCCTCGCTGTCATCAGAACATGATGTTGGAATTGACTAGCGTACTTAGCAGGGTCAGCGCACATCTTTCCTAGCAAATTCACACCGCCAACGTTCCTGTATTCGTGCAAAGATTCTAACAGAGTGAGGATATGAGGATCCTCCAGGAACCTTTTAGTAAATGTGGTCTTGCCACAGCCTATATTTCCTTCAACGATAGTGGTGAAAGGATGAGGGCCTCGCTTCTCTGACCCTAACGGTAACTCGGGCGACCAGGAGGTGCAAGGAACGAAACCATCAGTCTCTCTCAAACCCCGCTCCGTTGACGAAGAAAAAGCTGGAAGATCCTGAAGGATTCTACGAATTTCTAAAAGTTTCTGTCCGCCCACAGAATCATTCGGCGACACCCTCTAGACGTACGGAGCTAGACGGTCTAGGTGAACAACCCGAGGCTTTGTTCTAAAGGAAACTCTTTTCCCAGTCGGAGTTCCCGAGCGGCGTTGAATCCTATAAATGACGTCATTGATACGAGTTAAGATGACGTAAGGTCCTTCCCAGTTACTTTGGAGTTTAGGGCACTTGCCTCTTTCTCGACGAGGCTGAAAGAGCCACACTTTGTCTCCGATCTCGAATTTAAGATCTCTTGCCCTAATATCATAACGGGCCTTCATTCTATTTGAACTAACCTCAATCCTGTCTCTAGCAAAATCATGGATTTCGTCTAGTTTGTCTCTCAGGGAGATAACGTAGTCTATCGGAGAGTCCTTTTGAGACGGAGGAATCCCCTTTTCCAAATCGGAAGGTAATCTAAGATTCCAACCCATCAACATAGTGGCAGGAGAAAGTCCAGTCGTCTCATGAATCGCTGAGCGATAAGAAAGAAGGAACAACGGAGTCCATTCGTCCCAATCCCTTTGATTCTGATCTACAAAGGCTGATAAATATCTCAGTAAGGTCCTATTGAGTCTTTCTACCATCCCGTCCGACTGCGGATGTAAAGCCGTGGTCCAGGTCTTCCCGGATCCCAGGACTCGAAGTGTCTCCGCTAACAAAATGGATTCAAAATTTGTCCCTTGGTCGGCATGCAACTCAAGAGGAACACCATAGCGGCAGACAAATTCTTTGACATACGCGCGAGCTACAGTTTCGGCTTCCTGGTTTGGAATAGCAACAAACTTCCGGCCACTTAGTAAAATAGTCTGAAACGACTAACGCATAGCGATTTTTATTCCTAGTTACGGGAAGGGGACCAAGAATATCCATAGCGACTCTGTCAAAAGGTGTTCCGGTGTTATAGACTTGCATGTGACTAGTGCCACGACCACGAGGACCCTTTTTGGCGTTACAGACGTCACAAGTCTTACACCAATTTTCCACATCAGAGCGACAGCGTGCCCAGAAGAATCTTTCTCTAATCCGTCCCAGAGTCTTATTTGAAGCAAAATGTCCACCTGCTGGAGAATCGTGAAATTCGGCCAGAATCTGTGGAACTTTACTTTTGGGTACTAGTAATTGCCAACGAATCTCTCGAAAGTCCGGAGATTCCCACTTCCGATAAAGTATATCGTCTCTAAGAAACAGAGATTCCCATTGCGCCCAGTAAACCTTAAGGCTTGGGTCTCCCGGAGAAACATCCTGCCACTCTGGTCGAATTCCTGCGACTTTCCAGCTCTTTACTTGTTGCAAAACCCGATCTCGAGTTTGAGCGACCTTCCACTCGTCCAAATCTATTTGAAAAGTTATCGTTCGAATAACCGACGAAGAACCGCACTGTTTCTCTAACCTCGCACATTGTTTACAATCGCTTGGTTCTCCACAGGGTCTGCGTGAGAGTGCATCAGCATTACCGTGAAGCTTACCCGGACGATGCTGAATCTCAAAATCATAGATGCCTAACGTTTCAAGCCAACGGGCCACTTGTCCTTCAGGATTTTTGAAAGAAAGCAACTAGCGCAACGAAGCATGAGCTGTACGAATCAAAAATCTCCTCCCGAACAAATAATGATGGAAGTGAGATATCGTCTTAACAATAGCTAACAATTCCCTACGAGTCACGCAGTAATTCCTCTCTGGTTTACTGAGAACTCTACTATAGAATCCAACCACTCGTTCTAAACCTTCCTGAACTTGAGACAAAACTCCCCCGATGCCACACAAGGAAGCATCGGTGTCCAAAATGAAAGGAATTCCGGGGAGGGGAAAAGCCAAAATAGGAGGCGTCGTGAGGCGAACTTTAAGCTCGAGAAAAGCCGCCTCACAATCAGAAGTCCATTCGAACTTGATCTTGTCTCCAGTAAGATGATGCAAGGGCCTAGCTATGGTTGCAAATCCCTTAACGAACCGCCTATAGTAGGTACAAAGCCCTACAAAACTTTGTACGTCAAGTTTAGATTTTAATTCAGGCCAGTCTCGTATCGCCTTGATTTTATCGGGATCTGTCTGAATTCCTTCTGACGACACGACGTGACCTAGGAATTTAACTTCTTTACGAAAGAGATGACACTTCTTTGGGCTCATCTTCAAATCGACCAACAATAATCTTTCGAAAACCTTCTTCAAATTCTGAACCTCTTCTTCAAAGGTATTGCCAAAAACAATTATGTCGTCCAGCTATACGAGACAGATCTTTCCTACCAGACCTTGCAAAGCTGTTTCCATGACTCGCTCAAACGTAGCCGGAGCGTTACACAAGCCGAAGGGCATGACTTTGAATTGCCAGAGGCCACCTAACCCCGTTACAAAAGCGGTCTTTTCTCGATCTTCCGGGTCCATTTCAACCTGCCAGTAACCGCTCTGCAAATCGATAGTCGAGAACCAAGAGGCCCCGGCCAGGAGATCTAGTGTCTCATCAATTTTTGGCAACGGATAAGAATCCTTTTTGGTTATATCATTCAACTGTCTATAATCTATGCAAAACCTCTTGGTTCCGTCTTTTTTATTTACCAACACAATCGGCGAGGCCCAGGGCCCTGAAGACGGCTCAATCACGTCACTGTCTCGCATATCTGAGACCATCTTTTCTACTTCTGGCTGTCCGTTAAGCGGGAGCCTACGAGCGCCTTGTTTAATTGGATCCGAGTTCCCTACATTAATTTTATGCTTCACCAAGGTGCATCTGCCGATATCTTTTGAATCCTTCGCAAATGCGTTCCGAAATTCATTCAACAAACTGACCAAACCCTTCTGTTGTTGAGCGTCCTATTCTGTGGATGAATCTTTTAGCAACTTCCGGAGATACTCAGGGACAGCTGACTCGGGAATCTCGACTACTTCGATTATATCCGGTGAATCAAAAGGAACAGAAACTAACTCGTCGAAGACGTTAATCGTTGGTTGTGACGTTGTAGGTAAAGCAGTCTGGGATTCTAATTGACTATCTCGCCCAAGACCCCTGACAGTTGAAGGAAAACCCGATCCGCGATGCAAAGAATCTGAATATCGCGTGGTTTGTAAAGAAATTTCTTTCCCGTCGGAGCAAAGAGTACTTTCCTCGGTTGAAATCAGACATTTGTGTTTTGACAGAAAATCTATCCCCAGAATCCCATCGTCCTCGATATCCGCCACAAAGACTTCGTGGGAAGAACGGATACAACCTTCCACATTTATTTCAACAAACGCTTTGCCTAAAACAGGAGTCGCTTTCCCTGTGGCCGTGCGTAAGGCCGAGCCAGAAGAGTACGGGTGTGAAGCCGAACCTAACAGATCTGACCGAACGACAGTAACGCCGGCCCCAGTGTCCACCACCCAAAGGCAGTTAACACCGTCAACCGAGCCCTTCGCGTACAACCCAGACTGACGAAGACCACGCACTACGAAGTGTGTGAAAGGAGGGCAAAGGAGGGTATTTGTGGAAGATAGCTTCTGCCCTGCGAGGCTACCTGAGTCTAGTTTTTTGGAGGACTTGGTCCACGGTTATTCCCGCGAGAGTCAGGTCCGCGCGAAGTCGAAGGCTGACGGTACTGATATTGGTTTTGATTAGACCCGTCCCGGTTTTGATTATCTTGTCTATCGCGCCACGAATTATTAGTGTCCATCTGTGTATTTTCTGTATTCGCTAGGTGCCTTTTCAACGCATAACAACTTTGAGCATCGTGCCCCCTCTTCTTGCAATAAATACAAGTTTTAATAGAATTTCGGCTTTGTTGCCTGTCGTTATAATTCCCGTTATTTCGGTGGGAGTTGGATTGGCTCTGTTGCGGCCAAGGAGTGGTAGAGGGTTTCGCTGGGGAACTCTTAACCGGAGGAGCGGGTTTTTCTTCAGCCAATCTGTCTCACCCGCTGAGAACCCATATCCTCCCGATTAAGAATTTCTATTTCTAAACCTCTTACAATAGCTTCGCGAAGAGTGGGAGGTTTGCCCATCTTCAGGGCATGTTTGGTAGTTGGATCAGAAATTGCGTTTATGAAACGCGCACAAGTCAGTTTGTCTCTGCTGGATCCTAGACAATCTGGAATAGCACTACGCGCCAATCGCTCAAGATCATGCCCAAGCGTGGCCAAATCCTCTCCCTTCTTTTGTCGGCGGTTCTCAAATTGGGTAAAGTATAAGTCAGTCAGATGTTCCTCTCCGAAGCGCAATTTTAGAGCGATGCAAATTTTATCAAAGTCTCGCGCATCGAAGTCGGACAAGGAACTCAAAGCGCTAAGAGCATTTCCTCTTAGTGACGCGGTCAAAGTCGCGGCTTTCTCTGCAGAACTCCATTGATTTAATTCCGCGGTCAAAGTCGCGGCTTTCTCTGCAGAACTCCATTGATTTAATTCCGCGATCATTAAAAAATGGCGTTCATAAATCGCCCACGGAGTCGAACCGTCGTACGTGCTCAGTCTGACATTCTGAGAGCTTTTACTCCGGTTGTCTGAAGTTAATATTCCCGGGTTTACTCCTTGAAAAGCGGACGGACCGGTGACCGGAGAAGGAGCGGTGGCGGCGTTAACTGACACGAGATTATTTAAAGGGAACCCGGACAGCACTTCGGAGATGATGTCTCGCAAGTTCTCGCGGTTTAACTCCGGTGCCCTCTGAGGTGGGCGTTGAGGAACACTCGTTTCTACTCCCGTAAAGCAACTATCGCGGTTCTCTCCACCACCCCTGGCGCCGTACAAGTTAGTAAGAGTACGCGGAGGCAACACATTGACATTTCTAGGAGTATCATGAGAGAAATGGTCGATATTAGCCTCTGGAAACAACTGCTCCGGCGACCCGGCAACATCTCCACGAATATTGTTTCCTAAAGAATATTGCCTATAAATGTTACAATTTAGATTCCTGCTTCCGATCTGGTCTGCGGGAAACTGCACATCTTCTCGTCCTAATAAATTCACTGACGGACGAGCTCCCACGTCTCTTCGTCTAATGACCTGATCAAACCGTGGTACTTCTCCGCTACAAACTTGTGTCTGTAGCTCTGGTGAGAGCGGTGCCACCCAAGCTCGCTTTACCGACGCTGACAATTCAACACCGTTGGCCCAGCATTCCCAAAGTTGTATTGCCGACGGTGACATTTTGCCATCGCCGGCCCAGCATTGACTCGGACTCGTTCACTGACTGTCAAATGATCATGAATGTCAACGCTGGCTCA
>JAFFZH010014774.1:0-22446 GCA_018420115.1 Euura saliciscinereae
GCTTTAGGTAATTTTTGAATGGCGCCATCGTACACAGATACATGAACTTTTTCGTCATCATTGCCGAGATAGAAATCAAAAGAAATTCTAGCTAATTAGAGTGACTTCTAGATATTTTGATCGTTTGACCCATGCAGTTCGAAGAAAACCGCGACCCTATAAAGCAGAACGTTGGTGGGTGAGCAGAGCTGCTGGCTCGAATGTTTTTTCGATAAAACTGAATAATTTACTTCTTTCGGAGAGGTCCACTGCAGTTGGGTATTGATAACAGCTCTTTCTTTTCCCTTTCCGACATCGACGAGGTATATATATATATAGCTATATCTCAATCCGCCTGCAAAATTTACGAACAGTGCTGAAAATGGAGGTCGAACACGGAATGGCTGCCGTATATCAAGCGGTCTCTTGTCTTCCGCCAACTACCAATACACCCTACCTGGCATGTCGGTGTCACGCAATATCTCCCCAATCTCAATAATTTCTATCAACGCTTCGAATTCTATTCACAAAGAGTTTTATCTCACAGTTGTAGAAGAAAGGCCTGAGGGATTGGTTGCGGAACTAAATTGAAGAAGCTATTACCTCGTCCGGAATCTGCAATCTCTAAATGTACGTTTGAGGGAAGATGAAGAATTTCGTGATGCATAAATGAGAAATACGTAGACGAAATTATTCCCAGATTATGTCTATCAGTGGTTAATTCATGAAGACTCCGCTATAATACAGTTTCTACATCTCCAAGTTTCTATAGTGCCCTATGAAAAGCGCGATATTACAGAGTTCCTAGTGAGAGAGTGCTTCGCCTAACAGGATTTCGAGTTGCGATATATAATATTAGGGGCTCTGCAAAACGCATCAGAAAAAAAACGTTTCGATTTCGACATTCCAAAATATCTGAGTCGGCGTAACGCAGAGCGAATCGCGTGATTTGTTGATTTGTTTCCTATACAGGACCCGTAACACAAAATACGCCAACTGCATGTCACACATCCTGGTTAGCTGCCAGTTGCATGAACAAACGGACCGACAGGGGCGAACGGGCACATTCGGGTACATTTCTATTTCTGAAATTGTTTTGGATAGAATTGAGTGATTCCATGCGTTATTCTGTACCCTGTAAAATCCTTGTTTTTTTTCCAAATCTCTGGTAACATGGCTATAAATCTGCAGCCAGGTATCGTTCCTGCTGTCGGGATGCAACCATTAGCGTCCATGTTTTGCCACCAGGAAGGCCCCAAATAAGTTGGACGAAACCTTAGTAGCAAAAACTAGGGCGTTGACAGGTGGGAATAAACATGAAAAAAACCTTTTTAATCATTTCAACGAGAGGATTACATTTTAAACCGCACCCGATGATATTCTGAGAGCACGCACACGACACAGAACCGACTGCTTTGAACAGTAAGATCCTAACTCACGACGCCCTATCTCAGGACTCTCCGACAATAGCGATTGATTCCTATACTTGGACTATAGAACTCTTCAAACAGGACATTATGAGAAGAGCGCTTGAATTATGGTCTTACTGTTGGGCGCGGCCAATACATGCGATCACGTTTGATGCTACACGTACCAAGCTGCCACAGATGTGCGAAGAGTGCTCTGTTCAAATGGCATTGCAATAGCAGCCAGATGACTTTTGGTACGCATCACCGTGATGGCTCATCAATTATGATGCTCTTTCAGCATCTGAATCAGAAATCTCTGTTCAGCCCTTGTACAATGGCAGATGGCGTTCGAATTAATTTATCAGACCCAATCACTTCGAACGTTTGCATAAGATTGAATTATCCGGGCATGCGAACCTTCTCTATTTGAGTTAGTAATACATATTCGGCAATGGCTTTGGCTGGAATTATTTGTTGTTGTCGGGAGTGATGATTCATCTCCAGGCTCCGATTTGTTATCCCCTCCTCCTTGGCTCGTCGACAATGGAACGGCTAGTGAGACTGCCACCGAAAAGGATTGCTTGCGAAACACCCACACATTCGTATTAATATCGGCATCGTCGTCAGGTAACTTAAGATAACTCAATGGTTTCTTTAAACTATGATAACCGTATATTTCTCAACATTGAAGCTAACTATTTGAATTTGGAAGTTTTGTTTTGAAAAATTGAAAATTGAAGCTCGAATAATTGAAGCAATATTGCATCTTTTATTTGGAATTTTGAATTTCGTATACGAATTCAGCGACCTAAAAGTCTTCGGGATTGCAAATTCTATGAAAGCCATTTTTTTAATCATACATACAGGAAAATCTGAAATGTTCTCCGAGATTGTTGACGATTGTAACTGAGTGTTTCTATATAGGCCATCCATCGAAGATCAAAGCTTCATAACTTTTGATGAAATGTGTAATTTTTGCACTTTCAATACTGTTCAGGAGTTATAAGGTGCCATAAATATTAGCGTTATACCAAGGAAAAAGGAAACAGAACGCAGCGAAGAGTTTGCAGGACGAGAGTGAGTCTGCAGAGTTCTATTTGTCTCTGATGCCACTTCGCAAATCCAATTACACCAAATTGGCGACCTAACTTTCGAAACCTTTTATCCCAGTCGCGGGGATAGCACCCACGTTCCCGGTGTGCGTAATTTCCGAGGGGAGCACGTCTGCCCTCTTTCAGAAATCTAAAACACGCGCAGCCCTTGCGACCTCTACCCTGTGCCGTCGCGCCGACGTACAAACGGCACCGAACCCTATTTAACGCCACTTAGGAGCGAACTTGAATCTCGAAAGATCATCATACCTTATCTAAGTTCATCGCATACAACGCCGAAACCATATATGCCCGATAATTCATACGGCACGTGCTACAGAACATAAACACGATTCTCATGAATATTCCAAATCCAAATTGAAGCAAGTTAAAATGAAATGAAAACTACAGTAGAAGTTATGACGGGATAAATGAGAAACCACTTTTCGCTTCAGGGTGATATATTTTTTATTAGTCTCTCCCTTCCCGCGGGACGACGTCACCGTCTTTATACAGGTAGTTTAATAATAAATGTACAGAAATGGTTTGGTTGGAAGGAAAATTTGCGTAATATTTCCTCCTGTTACATAAATTTCAGAATTCTGAATTATATGCAGACGACTTCTTCGTGACGCATTTGCAAAGCGTAGGCCTCTAATTGGAGCTACCCAGAGAGGAAGAGGAGAAAGAGAGAGTAGAGAGTGGTATTCCTGTTTGAGTGTGCTCACCAGCTGTACCATCGAGTCCCGCGGGACCCTTCTTGACTACCATACATTTCAAACAAACATAAGAAGATACTTGAACATTCAGATTAAGATCAGATAACCAACTGCGTTCCCGCAAGACACTAAAACGTTTGATGTAAATTACTATAAAGTTGGAATTCTACGGCTTACGTTATTCGCAAGTCCGATAGTACTTCGTAACATTGTCCGTTTTCTCTTTAACCATTTGACCTTTGACAGACGGGTCACATAAGACCATATCGGAAATTAATACGCCAATCACTGTGGTATGTATTGGTAGCAAACGCGCCGGTGTCCGCATATGTATGTATGTATGTATGTATAACGAGGGGTATACCCACATAGATTCGACCAGGTATATAACTAATGGAGGATCTGGTATAGGTCGGGGTACACACTAGCGGACAGGCATGGAATAATTAGTCGAGTTATCGCTTAACGGAATTAAGAGGGGCCAGGCGAACGGACGATGGAAATCGATACGAACCGGTAGCGGCTGCAGACTCTGATGAACCCTGCGAAATATTAGCGAGGTGTTCGTCGACCCGTCGCAAATTTGATGGAAATCAGAGCGATGGCCAACAGCCCGCCAAGCCTCTGATCATGTTCGATCGGTTAACCCTTTTTCGTCGGTATACGCGTTGATCTTGAAAATGTGAAACTGCACGGGCCAAAGCGTCGGGCTTCATTGTAGCAAATGGAGTTTTCCTAGATGGCACGAGGACGGTAGAATGATGCCAACAAATATTTGTCTTCCGATGAATTCGAGGTCGAAGAAGAGGAGCTGGAAAATTCTGTGTGGGTTTCCACGTGTCGACGAGGTTGACCCAGTAACGACGACGGCAATACTAAAGTTTGCTTTTGCGGAATACCCACGCGTGGAACAGAGCCTTTTGCAAATATCAATTCAGGCACGTGCAAGGAGGTGAGGGAAGAAAGAAGAGGTTGTGTCGACGAGAGAACGACGAGTATGTTCGGAAGTAGCTGACGCAGCAGTTGGTACCCAAGCGAACCAGCCCCCAATCAAGCGAGAGAACTGTTCTGTTCAGGGGTTGAATTTTCTGTGTTTTCACTCACCCCGTCAAAAATCGTAATATCTCTCCAGGGTGCTGCCTACAACGGGTGCTGTTCTCGTAGCTGATTCCATTGTACCTAACTCAGGACTGTTATACGAGTTTATTTCTACCAGATGTATAACATTGACTACCTGATACGCAGCAACGGCGTCGCGAGTATAAATTTAAAAGAGCATGGAGAGCATACGCAATTAATACGCAACGATACATAGGGATGGTTAGATATCGTAAATACATAACAATGTGGATAAATAGTTATTGACATCCTGAAACGAGCGGGTTTGGGCTGACTATGATCCAGCCTTTGAACTTCCCGTTATTTATTTTGTTTCCAGCCAATTCAATTATTAGGGAGGATAAGCGTAGGTGTAACGGTCGGTTTGGAATGGAAAAAACTGTTCATTTGACGTTTCGGCCTGGAGCACAGCCGGTCATCCTCAGATAAATTTGCAACTCCTGTAAGCGCCTCAGATGTCAATACAGATTATATTCTCCACTAATTATTCTCACTAATTACGCTCAATGGTCAAGAATAAAGTATCATACTGATTGAATGAGCAAATTTGAATTTTGCAAATCTGACCTTAGATTCTTGGAAAGCTATTCAAAAGCCTCCGTTTTTAGTTTTTAGTTTACTCCACCAAATTGCATCCGCCACGTTGAATTCTGCAAACCTGACTCCAAATAAGTCATCCAAAAAAAACCTTCGAGAACCACATTTCACCAATATCCAAATATTTCTAGTTTTCTTTCAGCATATTAGAAAACGCCTCATCAAAATTTTCGAAAACTGATTTCAGATTTGTGATCAGCTACCCACAAAACCATATGGTACCAAATGCATGAAGCAAATCCGTCAATCCATTCGCAAGATATAATCATTCGTATTCAATTTGTTTAGAATTCCGTTACCCACTTAAATAATTTGTAAAGTACTAAATCGATCGAAGCCAAAATCTAATCAGTTCTGGAAAAGCCGCATCGATTCAGACCAATTTGACAAAACCCGCGCACTTGTTCTTCAGACATCGTCCAGACATAAATTCGAGCACCTTACGTGTGTACGTACATACATACATCATACACACACACACACACACACACACACACACGTCAAACTAGAAAAAAACTTAGGTGATTCTCTGGACCTCGAAACGTAGTGATCCGGTGAAAACACATCTTTCAATTTTTGACTTCATTAGAATAACGCATTTGCGTGCGGATCTGACATCAAAATCTCCATTATTTGGGATCTCGCTCAAGTCTGCTGTGAAATTGCATCTCGTATTCGATCTGTATACAGTCTTCTCAAATTTTTGGCAAATGAAGGCTACGCTACTGGGGCACTCATAAGAAAAAACCCTGTTCGTTCGTTCAGGTGGGTACAGTACCTATCTGGATTACTCGCTGCTCGCTAACTTCCTACGAGCTCTGCATGTTCTTGTGGATGCACAAATTTCAATACCCCATCACGTCGGCGTGGGGCCCATGCCTGGTTAGTCTGCTAAGCACGACGTGAGTTCTTGGAAACTTCACTACTCTGCATGTGCAATAGCGGGAAATTATCGAGAGATTACGTAATCCGGAACAAGTTGACGGAAATAGGGCCCTTATACTCGACGTAACCAGTCGTGCAAAGCTGAAGAATGTATAAATGAATTCGCAAGGAACTGGCCTTATTGCCCTACTATTGGGACGCGGAATCAGTACATTTGGCTTTGACTCACTTCATCTCAGTACAAAAATATGGTAAAGCAGTCGAACGGAAAGCATTGTCAAGCTTGTTGGAAATGATCCACGAAACAACCTTAAAATGTTTCGCATGCGAATGCTGCAGCATTTTTGTTCTCTGAGATACAGAACGTCAAAGCCAGATGTCCTTGTTTCACGTCCCGATGATAATCAAGATTGGTCTGCCAATGCCCCATGGTAGGGGGGATGAGGGGTTACGTAGCTGAGATCGTCGCATACCCGAAGCTCGAATATGCAAGATACAGGGATGTTCAGATACGCTGTAGTACTTCAACTAACTTATAATCCATCATGAATCGAGGTATGTTTAAACAATATCACAAGTGCGTAGTTTTTGTGACGTCATTTTAGTTACGATTGAGATGTACGTCAATCACACAATTTAATTATTAGCGCGATTCTGGCCACAATTTAACAATAGCCACAAGAAATAGCCGCAAAAAATTGACCCAGCTTCGTATTTTTATAATGGTAATACGCATTTTGTTTCTGATGAACGGGCGAACAAAAAGCACTTTTTTTCCTCTCTGAATTGCGTCCAATTTGTTCATTGCGGCGTTACGAAGAGATAGGATCAATTTCATACCATCGCATCGTACCAATGATGTAAATCGATAGTCTTCTTGTGTGTAAGTCAATACGAATTCGTTGATCTGAATTCAGGTTCAGCCCGCACTTAGAAACAGGTATCATTTACGTGTCTTGATGTACCTACAATTAGCTATAAATGGATTAGCCGGCATTAGATGAGTTGAGCAAGCTCCTGCTGTGTTATTTCACTTGTAAACTATATGATTCTGGCACACGTAATAAAAGCATTGCTAAATACCCGCTACAACTACGAGAATAACATTTATGAACCTATCATTCTACTGCAAGAATTTTAACTGAAAACAAAACTAAAAAACTATTGTACAGGTGTCAAGAGGGCGTCAATTGTTAGAAAACCTGCACCCAAATGTTGCGGTAAAAAATTAGTCCCGTTTATCAAATTCGAACATTTTTGTACCGGCGATAATCGCGAATCTACAATTCTGTTATCTACCTTTCTATCTATCTATCTATCAATATATATTCTATATTCTACCTCATCTTATATTTATATTTATATCTGTCTATCTATCTAGCTATCTATCTATCTTATTTTATCTTCTCTTCTTATGTTATTCTATACCTGAACAAGCCCGAACCCCTTGACCTAGAAACTTAAAATTTTAGCAACATGTTTCCACTAAGAAGCGATTTTCGAAATTCGAACCCCGATAGGGTCAACAGGGATAAAACGTGTTTTAGCGGATTCATCGATATCTCTTCAGTCCGATGAGATATCGACTACATATTTGATTCAAACAGTTGCTCATTGGAATACCAAAAACTTGCTCGAACTTTTTCAGGAATTCGACTCCTAGGGGGATGAAAAGGGGTGCAACCAATTTACGATAGACGGAAGGATATGCGAGGCTCGAAGCGCGGACCGGGGCTGCTGCGCGAAGCACACAGGGGTAGAGCCCGTAGTTAGATCATAGAGGTAATTTCACCCCCATAAGCTCGATTTGGTTGAATTAGCTTACGCGTGGGATAATTTCCCGCTCGGGGCGGAGGTAGCATAGAATGTGTCTGAACGTACTCGCGCCGATTGTGTAACATTTAATAACGAAACTGCAGATGTTGATATTCCACAGAATTATGTATTTGAAAAGCAAAATTGTGAGATTTTTTTTTTGCTTTACGCGCAAAATTCTTCAGCAATAGTTAATCCGTGATGATATTTTCCACTGGGATTTTGAGGCGGAGTGCGCGTTCCCCAGAGCACTGAATATTGCAGCAATATCACAGCAGCAATGACTCAGGTCACAGCAATGCTGCTGCAGTACACCTCACGTAGGTTGCTACCAGACGACTTAACCCAGTGCTCGCCGAGGAGCGCTGACATCGCACGAGGCTACTTCCTTTCTCAGCTCTAGAATCACGCCGTGTCAGGATATACGAGATATAAGATCACTGTGAGAAAGATTGATTGAGTATACGGATTGTATTTTGGTCTTTCTGCCTTTCTCTGTTAATCGAATTGTCACATATAGGTATCCGTTACGTGTCAGGGTTTGTCAGGTAGTTTCACGATGACATTTATAGACTATAAGCATGCTGAGGAAATAACTGATAACTTCCTGATGTAATAAAAGTGCATAGAAGTAAGAATTGACGTGATCTTTGGGCGAGCACGGTGGTTTTAGTCTCTGGATAGGTATCTATGGATCTGGGACCGATTTCCGGATTACCCGTTAATTTTCCTCATCAGTTTTTTTTAGTTAAAAAGGGACCTTTAATCATTATTGCAAATACCTATACTAGGTGAAAAAATCTTCGTCTCCTTGTTCCACAAGGTTTTTTATTTAACAAGTGTATGATCTACGCGTTTCGACATTTAACTTCGAATGCACATGCTCGGAGTACAATAATGACCACTTTTAACGCTGAGGACTTGAAAGTGCTCAACATTGTACAAACGCGCATGCGCATTCGCAGACTCACTCCGTCACAGAAATGTCTACCTTGTGTACCGAAAACTACCACTGAAAACACGTGAATCATACCTGCGTCGTGTAAAATCTTACATTCCTTCGTTTGCGTACAGTTTACTGGGTCACCTTGGCCCCCTGGCCAGTCCAATTTCCAGAAGTGTTGTTCGAAGGTCATGTTGTTACATATGGTTAGACGCGTTTCGATGTCAGCTTGCTCGTAGTGAGTAATAAAATAGATAGTCTCATTCGAAAAAACATCGCAACCACGGAAATCTCAGAAGATATGACCTTCGGGTAACACTCGCTTCGAAAACTCGTTTCCCCCTTTCAAATGCAACAACTTTTCCATACAACAATTTTCTGTACAATCGATGATAACCGAGTTATTTGGGGTGGCAGAGTTAAATGGACCACCCTGTCTATAGCTGCATCCTAACAAGAAGATCCTTGTTTGCGATCTGCATCAATAAGATCCTATTAGCATGGCGCGATGAATGCGAATAGGGATGTTATTGCTGCGCGATGCGAATTAGGACCTCATCGCCGACTCGCGTGAATAAGGGTGTTATTGCTGACTCGCGTGAATTAGGATCTCATCGCCGACTCGCGTGAATAAGGATGTTATTGCTGACTCGCGTGAATAAGGATCTTGTTGTCGACTAACGTTAATAAGAATCTTGTTGCCGACTAGCGTGAATAAGAATCTTCTTGTTAGGAGGCAGCGAGATTATGGAGCAACTGATTGTGTGTCTTCTACATATGATAGAAGAATGTGACATACTGTAATAATCACTTCAGTGGAAATTGTTGTTGGAACGGAATATTTTACTGGAAAGTCGATAAGCCAGATGTTAACGATTTTGTGAATATATCGACCATCTTTGGTTTGATTAGTGTGATTTTCTTGCAACAATGCTAATCTCGCGACTGAGCTGTTACAATGTGATCCCAAAGGCCTCATGGCTTTTTGTAGCACCTGCTAGAAGAAGACTAGCTGTCTGCTCCCCCACGAAAGGATCACAGAAGATTCCACTCTAGACTACGGAAGACCTATGTTCCGATTTGACTGTGGATCTGTAAGCTGATTCTCTACTGAGGACTCTCATGCAGATATTTAATGGAATGGCTCAACATTCTTTTCATGAGAGGTTGTACAATAGTATATAATCTGCGCAAACAACTTTAGCGACATTGTTGTGAATCCGGTGAAGTAGATTCTGTAGCAGGCTGTGTGCGAACTCTTTTGGCTATCTATTAGCCTCTAGTGGCCGTCTACAAAAATTGGTACTATGTCGTGCAAAATAAAACAAAGTTGGCGCAAGCTCACATCGCGGATGATCTATTTTTCGCCCCAGAGTCTCTGTGCAAGCGATATCCGAGCGCTTCCTGCATTGAGCCTTGGCGATGTATCAAACTATATTATCGCCCAACTCCAGGTTCATGGTTCATCCGTTTTCCTAACTTTCAGATATTATTCTTCCGCTTCTAGAATCAAACTTCCCTGCAGAAAGTGGAAAAAGTCGTACGATAAGTGGGGCGTGCGGATAGGAGATATCTGCCTGGTGTGAGGCTTGCAGCACTCGGTTCGGGTCACACTGCATTCGCATCCGTACTCAGGTAATCACAACACTCTCCGTTGGGTCGTATACTCGCGTGAATGCAGCTCGCCTTCGGCCTGTGTAGCAAAACTTGAGATTCAAACTTCATATTAATTGAAAATCGTAATTTTTCCTGAAACTTCCACACTCATTCTACATTTTACCATTACCAAGCAATCTATAATCTAATAAATTTTTTCTCGTGCAATTCCGTTCTTCTGGTATACTCAGAGCTTTCGGCCATCTACGAGAAAACTTGGATCATATAACAAGGTTGGGATGCCGTAAACCACTTTCAATTTATATAACTGGACGTGACGTCGCAAAATTATTATGTCAAAAGCGCAGAATATGTGGTCGCTCCCACGACGATAACGGTAACAGTGATAATGATGATGTGAGAGCTCACGAGCGACTCTGAAATTGACGGAGGGTAGGAAAGCCTAGTGCGAAACGCGAAAATGCAAAGCCCGTGCCTATAGCGAGTGTATTGCGACGGCGACGACATCAATGATGGTATCTGCACCGCCGTGGAAGGCTGGAAGAGGGTCGTAGGAAAAAAAGAGACAAACTTTCTTCTCTCCCCAGTCGCATTCAGCGGCATTTCTCCCGCTTTCCCACCTCAACTCATTTCTTGTGCAAATGATCGTACTGCAGAACATCCACACATATAAATATTGCAAATTCTATCACGCTAGCTACCAGGTATTTCCTAGCGGAATACTGTCGATCTAAGTTTCAGATTCTGCGCGAAAGATGTCGATTAATTCATGTACTATTCCATACTGATAGTCGAGAAATTGGCATGAATATAGATTGCCGCCAATCAGATCAAAGTCATTGTATATTGGACCGATATTCGAGCAGATCCACTGCGAACTCCTGTCAACAAACGTGGGTGGTAGTTAGCTGACGGTTTGACGGGCAAGGAGCCGTGTCGTTGACGGTAGTGGTGGTGGTGGTGGTGGGGATCGATCGAGGAGCGCGACATCATCCCACCGCTGCCACCAATGCCACTCCCTTCGCCGTCATCCAATTCTTATTCTTTGCGCGCTAGCGAATCTCCCGCACTTGGTGATACAGCCTCTCGGACAAATGGGGCATGTCTACAGTATACGTATGCACATGTATATCTTATACATGTACACTTTGTACATAGCTGTTATATGTATACTGCGTAGCTCAGAGGATGGTGCGCGTTGTTAGGAACTTCTCGTCGGAGTTTGTTTGCCGTAGAATTTTTACTCGCCTCGTTTTCGTCGGTCTTATCCAACTGCCTGGATGCCCAGACGTTTCGCAGACGATACGCTTCGAATCTCCCAGTTCGTAATGGCCCCATGTATACATAAGTATAGAATGTATGTAAGTTAAATATAAGGACTGGATCTTTGGCTACGTACAAAGAGAATAAGAAAGAAAATAAATTGAGAATGATGGAAAATTTCCACTGCCCGCGAGGGTAAGATTTATCCTCCCGATAAGGTGACTCGTGGGTGGAGGGAGAGAAAAGGGAAACCTATAAATCGTTCGATCCAGTCACAGAAGAACAGCGCAGACGGAAAGGGTCAATGAAATTCCATGGAATCCTGACGCTTAATCGTGTAGCGGACTTGCCTGACGCACGGCTCGCCCGAGAAGAACTAATTTATAACGAGGGTAGTCCTAGAACCGTGGCGGATTCGGATCTAGGTGAGGGCGTCGCCTGGGACAACGGCGCCGTCCGACACGCGAGGACCCGGACCCGAACTGATCCTGGACCCCACGCTACGCCACTATCTAGGCGTGTCCGGACGTTCTCGTGGTGATAAATCAACTTGAAACTTACGGGTTCGCTAGCAAAACCAAGTCCCGTCGACGCTCGAGAACCAGCAGCGGGAGTCACCGAGTCCCTGAAGTACGCGTCTCATTATCAGCGCGCAACCTGATATCCTCTGTAATCATTCAAGTATATTTGTCAATATTGTGAGTTGACTTCGCCTCATACCCTACGGTACTATTTAATTCCTTCACCATTGAGAGATCTCAAATAACATCTAAATTCAATATAGCGCAGCGAGTATGGTGAACGTTGTCACAGAAAAATTGTGGTGACTAGCTATTTTGAACATCACATTCTTCAAATTTGAATCTTACGAAGTACAGAAACTGCGACATACCTACAAGTTTCACGAAATTTCTTTCCATCAGTTTTTATCATTTTTGATAGGGTAGACCGGGGTCAGTTGTGACAGGGGTCAGTTGTTACATCGCAAATATCTCTTAAAGTAAAGTAAGTATGTTTATGTCCCTACAGTATGTCTTGCATGTAGTCAGTCCGGAAATGCTTATCCATATGCCAGCTTCCACCGCGTGAAATAGACGCATTGCAAGGGGTGCATTGTTATTTTTGGGACCAAAGTTAGTTTTTACGATTTCAGTCGAACAGTGATATCTAGATTCCTATGGTATATACATCGAATATTCTTTATCCATACGTTTCCTTGAACATTTCTCGACCAGCTCTGACGGTTTTCCGCGTCTTTGGATCGCGAAAATGAACGAAATTTTCACACAGAAGTTAAGAAAACCGTTTGGGGTCAGTTGTGACAGGGAGCAGGTGTAACATTTAGATATAGGATAATACTGTAACATTTCAGCTTACTTGATACGAAAATGTTTGTTTTAGTCCCTCCATGTTAGAATGCCTCGAAAACGTGAAAAAAATATAACGAGTCCGTGATAACTGTTTATCCTATGAAAAAGCTAATGCCGCGGTTATAAACGGAAAACAGCTGGAAAATATCCCTCCACACCATTTTCGAATGACATGTCTCGGATCAAAAAGTGGTTCCGAGTTAGATTGACCTCAATGGATTTCGCAATCGTGATTATTAATTGGATTTTGTGTGAAAACCTTGTGTCACAACTGACCCCATTCGCTGTCACAACTGCCCCGGACCCGGGGTCAGTTGTGACATTTTTCCAATTTTTTTTGTCGGGCTTGTACTTTTTTTCTATTAATGCTAGAAAGTCCTACTTAGCGTCATTTTGTCAGCAATTGAATGGTCTTTCCTGCGGTATTCGAAACCTTTATGTGATTGTTGTAGGTTGAGCTTAGTAAAGGCAAAACTGCAAACTGTCACAACTGACCCCGGTCTACCCTACTTAAAATATCGAAAGGCCTAGTTGTTCGGATTTTATTGATGTTTTGTGAAGGACTGATTCAGAAGAAGTTCATATAACACGGATCCTGGTCAAATTCGCTGTTACGATCAATACTTTATGTTGTACAGATTAAAATGAGCAGGACTTTGTTCATTTACCGTTTTCATAATGTTTTAGCGCGAGTATTGAAAAAAAATTTCTTCACAATACCCTATAATTTTTATGTGCTTCTGTATTAGCGGTCAGTCACTGAATCTACATGTAAGACCAGAATTCACAGTGGAGAAAAAGATTGTTTCATTGTGATGAAAAAAAAACTTTTCGAAAGTTCATCAAAATGCAGATTCTTAGGTTCCTCAGGTTGCTCAATCTGAATAGGCTATAGAGAGTAGGAAATTCAGAAGAGTAGATCGAATATAATAGACTCGAATCTAAGAAATGGTCAGAATGTTAGAAAAATGTACATTCTCAGTTTGTGAAGGTCACTTAATTCGATTGAGAAATTAGCATTTGGTATCCCACGATTCGAAATGGCGATTCTGACATCACTAACTCACATTCGAAAAAGTACCCAGCTGAATTTCATCGGAGTCCAATGTTCTGATGATATATCAGAATTTGCAATTTCTGGTCTGCAATTTTGAATCCATCATTTTTTCATTATTATATAATAATGTATTACGGTGATTATCTTCGTATTCAGTATTCAGAGAATGTTTTATGAATATACATTCCCGACAAAAATTAACGGCCCACCCCTCTATTCTCGAAACATTGCCTTTCTTCCAAGTTTTATAACTTCGCGAAAAATGTGGCTAAATGGATGTTCCAGGACACATTTTGAAGCTTGGAATGTCAGCTTCAAAATGCGTTTTTGACATCGAATCTACAGAGGACTGTTCCGAAGTTATCTCACTTTAAAGCAACTAGTGGGCTGAACTGAACTCCAACTTTCAAATGCTGTTCGGGACGGGAGAATTTTTTTTTCAGGATTTCTAAAATGAGCGATTTCAAGGTTTGGATTTTCTCTTCAAATTCCGTTTTCAACTTTTGTTCTACGATTCTTCGCCGCCGAGTTACAAGGCATTGAACGGAAAAGCATCCGCAAAAGTTTGACCTAACGTAACAGGCGAATGAATTATCGTAGGAAAATTGTTCAAAAATGATTTTGAAGCCTAAATCCGGACAGGAAGGGCAGATAGCTGGATAGTCAATAATTGTGGCGATTCAAACTTTTTATCACCATGATATGCACAATGACAGCCAAACATTTGCCTGAACTATATTTCGATCGATATTTCGATATTTCGATTTCGAGTAAGATCATAAGCCGTTTTTTTTTTTTTATAACTGAGCGTTTCGTACATTTGTCAGAATAATATCAGGTATACCGCACCTAGAGCCTTCAGCAAATAAATCGTGTACCGTAGTTCCATGAAAGTACAGAGCGTTGAGTGCCGAAACACTTCAACTTCTATATCCATAGCTAGACTCACCCTCAGCCGAAGTGGGCAGGTAATGATTTCCCATAGTAGAGTTCGGGGTCAAAGTCCGCTGGCATATCCCGTGCTAAATGCTCTGTACATATAGGCACTGTATATGCACGTAGCCTCATTTAACAGGTCATACTCGCGGTAACGAAGTATATCCTGAAGCGAATAAAATCCACTTGCAAAACGATTATTTGTGATTGCCTGAAGGTGAAGAATCTAATCTGGTACTTGATTTGACCCGCAACACCCCCAATTTCAGCCCTCGAAATTAAAGATGGCGCTGATTTTCTGGAAAAAATGTATCTCTTCGCGCATTAATACACAGATATTGTTCCAAATTTTCTATCAAAGGATCTGTTTAATGAAATACGGGAAAGCGCAGTAGACGTGCACGTGACACTTTTCAAGGTGCCAGATCTGACATTTTCAAACAGATAATCACTCATTCTTATATCAAATCTACACGGTAGTGTTGCATAGCCGGAAAAGTTGGAACAAAGAGAACAGTCAGAACTGAAGACCATACGTCAAGTTCACTATCGCTTGAAGCTCTAAATTTTACTTGTAGTCGAAGCTCTGGTTAATGGGTCTGTCCATCTGCCGAGTGGAGTTTACTTTTTTCGACGAGCCACTCTCTGTTACCCTAGCTAATAACTCTCCGGTTTCTCGAGTGTTTGGCGTTCATTTTGAAAATCTATTACGTCTGACGCAAGCTTGGCCATTAGCCCGGTTTTTGCTGAGCGAGGTGTATAATCGGCAAGTGTTGCGCCTGGAGGTTCACATGATTAGTGTTGATTGCGGCTAGGTCGGAAAAATTGCCTCGCTTAAAAAATCTATAACGATCCCTCACTTTTACCCCAGCTTAACTTTTCGTCCAGGCCGAGTGACATAGTACCTTCACTTTATCTGTGTCACAGAAAAATCCTTTTCCCCTGCGTTGTCATTTAGAACATTTCTAAGCTCCACGCCATTGACAGTGAAGGACGCCCTTCTTTTTATCCTCGAATGCTTACGGCAACCGTCTAACTAACGCTTAACTGCTCGGTAATCTCACTACCGAATTGGCTGATTCGAGATGCGTCGAATTATATTATGCACAAGGGTTTACGTTTTCTTGAAAATCTACGATGTAGCCTGACCAAACAGAATGATCATAATTTTGTTCAGTTTTTTCAGAACAAGAATACTAATACTTTTTGTAAGAAAGACTAAACGTTATTAGGTATGGTCATATATAATTACATAAGAGCAATTCTTACTAAAATGTGGTGTTACTGCGTACCGTGCATCGGTGATATAGTGATATTTAAGCTCAGTTGTTTATACGACGTGTATGTAGCACACGAAATTAGTATAACGTAGACCACGACTAGCTTCCATCGCATTCCAACGAAGCGATCCAACCGCAAAATGTTCACAACTAGAAAGTTACCACCCTCTTCGCCACGGCGAAGCCACTGCAGCCAGGATCAGTTTTAGCTTAAATTTACTGGAACTTTGTGACCCGTATAGAATCGAGAATAACCTGAAAGGGATGAAAAAGTTAACAGCCTAGTGGGCGTGTCCACACGTATAGTGAGTGGCCTCATAAATGGTAAGCCATAAAGAGCCATATATTTTAAAGGTCCACGAAGGAAGTGACATATTTACTCACATCTAACCCTATTTTAGTACTCATTGTCAGATGGAATTTACGTCGATGGTGGTAGTTGCCAAAGCTGAATATTTGTAATTGAAACAGTAATTCACCGAGTTTGCATAACGAATGGCTCTCAGTCATCGCTTATCATGTGGCATTCTGAATGAAAGCCGGTTGATTTACCACCAATTATTACCCTTAGCCAGATCCACCCCTGTGCTCTGGACTCTGTTTTAATATGTATCCAAAAGCTGTATTCTGTAGAAATTCAAAATTTCCACTTTCAGCCAACTCAGACAGTGTAGAAAATATAAAAAACGAAGTGAGCCGGTAAAACTCGTGTTCAAGAAGACCGTCGAGGTGATGAACACGACCCAAGAGTGACAACTCTTACATTTGTAGAGTCCCGGAGGGACCAGAAGTAATCGAGGAAATCTCCTGGTCTCAGAGCATGCGGTATATATATATATAAAATACGGTTATTCGGTTGCGACCATGAAATCCAGGGTCGGTGGATTGCGTGACAGTAACATAAATAGTTGATGTGGATCACGAACATCTGGGCTTATGTTAAAACCGCTCCGGAAATTTAATATTTTCGAAATTCATCTACAATATATCGACTATGTTGGTGACATTCAAACATTGTGTGAACACATATGGACTATTTTATCGGCGTTTCATTTTTCGGGCGATAATTTAGAACTACAGAATTGTAGATTAGTAGACTGATTCCATTACGACCGTACTCATGTGTCATTTCGTAATTTGTTACATCTGTAATGGCAGGACGAGGAGAACCTCCTGTAACTATACCGTCGGTTTATGGTCACCATCACTGTCCACTATCCCATTTTCGAAAAATTTTCATTAATATGCGGCAATCCTAAAAATTTTTTTACCCGAACACTGAACCACTCAGGAATCGTATTCCGCCGTCGCGGGTTAAAACATAAAACAGATGGATGTTGTGGCGTTTCATATGATCCAAGCGGGGGAGAATATAACTGGTTGTGGAATCAGAGGTCATCGTAACCTTTTAATTTTCCCTGTTTTAATTAAAGCTCGTTGGTCGACATTGACTCCACGCCGAATTATTTTTCGTGAGGCACTGCTACGTGGATAATTCTGTAAGTTTGTCCAGGTCCATGAGCCAGACATAAAATCCACGAATGTCGTGTATCACCAATTCGCTTGGAATCGAGGAATACCGTTTCGTGACCGTTCTGATGGTCACGAAGCCATCGTATTGACCTAACCGACGACTGCTTCACGTGTTGATCAGACGCTGGCCTGATGCCTAATCACGGCGGAAACAGGCTAATCGTATAAATTCTCCGATAACCTCCTAATTTCGCCAATGATGTCGCAAGCGAATTTATGCAGTTGCAAGATCTTCGACTGGATCTCTCACAATCACGAGCAGAAGCCCAGGAAATACGACTACTTTAGAATTCACAAAACTCGAAAACACATGACCTTAATTCTATCATAACTGTAGCTTCAAAACTTGTATTATCAAACTGAAGTGATGTGTTTTGAATATTATCTTGCAAGCATCTTGTTCGGATGGGTCTTGGGGTGAGAGATGTTTTCGATTATAGAAAAGTTCAATGGTGTTGCTCGTTGAATCTAGTTCACATTTATCAAGTTGTCGCCCATTTCTAAAATATCTGAGATACGTATACAATTTTGTTTTTACTTCCGATGGATTGAAACAAAATTCTTTGCCTCTCGAAAACAGTCTGCTCCAGGTAGTTGGTTTTCGTGCTTCAACTTTGCCTCTAAAAGCTCTTCTCTTTTATACATCAATCAGACATTCGCATTCTATACTTGAAAGCTTCGATATTCGATAAAGTTTTCGTATAATAAAAGCTCCACCATCATAGTTTCTTCAGATGCACGAATAAAATATCCACAATAGCTACCACATGGCGTATAGTATGACAATCGTCGCGTTGCTATCGAGCCAGTATTTGTTGCCGAATATCTTCCATAATTTTAAAGATCGATCGAAAACGACTGCGACGATGAGTACTCGGAATAATTTGAAGATGAACCCTTGACTAATATAAACCGAATAATGTATAGTCCATTCGTCCCTTCGACCACAGAGACCTTGCAGCGGGCGAAAGTTATGTGGGAGATTAATAATTCTGCTTCAGAAGGTTTGAGTGATATTCATTCTGCGACACTATGCTTCGTGTCGCAAGGGGGACTCCAGTCGCCCCGACGAAGGAAAGCCATACTTCACGCTCCTCGGTACTAAGCATCGAGTTGGTTTCATTCCTCCTTTATTTTCATCCCATTCGCGCGCGAACTGCACATTCGTAATAAATGCAGAGTTGCTATATTGAAATTTTCCACTCCCTTCTTATTTACGGTCTTGTTATATAACGTCTATTCAGAAAATTCTTCTGTTATACCAGTTGATATGGTAAATGCACCCTGGCGACAGTCATGATGCTTGAATTGGTGACCTACACACTGGGGCAGATCTCTACGCTAATGGAACGTCAGAAAAGACGGACGGTAGTCGCTGGTGCTTTCGCGAACTCTCTTCTAAATTATTACAACGAGGCTTTAGCATTGGTATAAATTATACATACGTTACATACACACAGTGGAACCTCGATTAACCGGGTGCGGATTGACCGTGTATGTCGATCTATCGCCATGTTATGTAATTGGGACGACTTGTAAGATCCTGCCTAGTGATTGCGAAACCAAGATTCACTACCTCAAATCCAATCAAGAAAAATCAGTGTCTTATGACACTGATTTATTTATATAAAACATAATCGGAATATTCAATCCAATAGATCATTTTTATTCATTCAAGAAATTGATTTTCTTTGGTGAAAATTGTGTATTGTTTGAAATTTTGAAGACGCTGTACATCTGTATTTCAAATGACAATATTTTTTATGACGGAATTTGATAATTCACTATCTTTTTTTTCTTTAATCAAAATCTAGTTTGACCAATTTACTCAGAAATTATATTCATTTATTTGTTATTCATGCAAACGAAACAGTTTGAAATGTTTGTTTTTGGGGTCTTATTGACGAGATTTTTCTTCAAATTATGACTCTTATAGTAAATCCTCTTTCAAACTTGAGGGTTATCAACAAATAATAAACTTCGAGTCAGAATTAGTTCGCTTACTTTAATTCAACGACTACTTCGTTGTCGTAGTGACCTAGAGTAGAGACGGTGAATGGTCGAAGATGTTCGTCGAAAATTCCCTAGTGTCTTTTGAACTCAATCGATGGAATTTATATACTCTATAAATTTAAATAAGTGATACTAACTGCGAATGAGTGAAAATATACTGATTTCCAGTTATGTGTATAATGGCACCGGAACAATCAACTCATAGTCCCAGCTACTCGTTGGAAAGATAGTCAACAGAATTTTGCTATATTTCCAGATGGTTGGAAAAAACATAGAAATCTGTGATCTCATAGTAGTTACGTAGAATTATAATTTTTCCTTCTCTCCAACTACAGTAACTCCAGATATCGTTCGATAGTTGCTTTCAGCATAGCATTAAATTGGAATTATCCGTGGTTTCCGGTTATCCGTAAACTATCCAGTCTCGCCTTCTCCGTATAACCGAGGTTCTACAGTACATATTTGAGTGGATGTAGTTTACGTCCAAACCATCAATTTTCCTACATATTGTGTGCAGCATGAAGCCACTCAAAATATCAAAATCAGCATACATGAGACAATTTGAATGCAGGATATCTCGTTGACAATCGAGAATCTGTCAATCAGAAAACATCACATGACTGGTTTCACAATTCAAAAGTTCAAAATATGAACATTGATGAAGCTTTCTGTTATAAGAATCAGTTAGAATCAGTTAGAATGAGCCAGACTTTAAAAAGAATAAACTAACAAATAGTTCACACTAAGTGTAACACCCTCAAGTACTGAAATAAATGCCAACATAATAAGTCTTTACAGTCACTAAGTTTCAATGGAAATAAGACACGTGGAACACAAAATGTAACATGTACCGTCACAGAAACAAAAAATAAACAGATTATGAAACCTAGGACACTGTTAAAAGTCAGAACCGAGTCCCCATGACACTATGATAGTCCCAACCTGTGAAGCCTAAAGACTAGAAATCTTTTTCCTAACCTCTGAACTAACTTCTGGCTACAGTGGGATGAAGATGATTTTTTCTCTGTGATTTTTCTTAAATGTGTCTCTACCCAGCAAACAGTGGCATACCCGGTACATCATTTTGAGGTCACATTCACGAAACATTGCTACATTGCAATTTAATGTACCGGGTACATCACAGGTCTCTTAATCACGAACGTATCGAGTACATACTGCTGTTATGTACCAGAGACCTCGCATTCAGGAAACAGTGTTACATACCATATAATAGATGGCGACGATGTACCAGCTACATTACTTGCACGATGGCTTTGTTACATTACATAGTTACGTAGAGATCATGTAAAAAGTTGACACACCTGAACCGAGGGGGGAAATAAGTCCAGAGTTCAGTGAAGTTATATCGTATTTTTCTTTCGCCGGTTGATTCAATATCATTCTTACATTCCAAACCTACTGTCGTTCGGATTATTTTTCCAAATGAAACTTAATTTCCCTCGGTTCAATTATTTAATTACTTTCCTTTGGATAATCCTCGACGCTTTGTCTATTGTTGGTGTTAGTCTGGGCGAGGATATCACAGGTTGTGTTGAAAAGTTAATCTTTGTTGTTCTTGAAATGACTAAATAATAAGGCTGACCGGGAATTCCTTCTCGCAATTTATCCATAATAGTAGTTTACATTTTGCAGAACATTTCAATTTAATTCCACTAAGTCAAAGTGATGAACATAACCTCAAAGTATTTACGATCGGTGAAACTGATATTGGGTTTATTGGGTTTACTAACGGAACCGCTGAAAAAGTTTGGTTGTGTACAGTACATCGGAGCCGTCGATTCATTGAATTTTCCACTTAATAAAATATATCGATTTGTGATTCATTAAGTTTTCTATTAAATAAGAGAAAAAGGTTCAGAATTTCTAAGACAGTTTGGCGTAGTGGGTAGAGCGCCTGACTAGTGAGACGGACGAGTGCCATTGAATGTGGTTCGAATCCCGGTAAAGAATGACAGAATCGGAATTTCTTGCAGCGAGCTACAAACACATTTTAATTGATCCAGAGTAAACGAAAAGTTGATAGTATACTGTAAAATATTTAAAAAATGCGCGAATGAGGATTGGAATCGTATTTTTATTTGAATATTTTGCGTACGCGGTAGTTTCATTGAGGTACGTTACAGAGATGTAGCTGCGATGTTGGTAGTACGTCACGGGTAACGTACCTGCGATGTAATTGTTACGTACTTGGTATGTATCTTTGTTGCATACGTGCGATGTACCTATAACATTGGCGTGTTGCGGACATTACGCAGCACACGTGCCGCTCATGTGCCGAACCTGGTATATCGCATGTAACATCCGCGATAGACATGGTACGATACTAGTACATAAATTTGTTTGCTGGGTAACATACAATTATTCATGAAGATCGGTTCATTAGACCGGGAGAAGATATCCAATAAAACCATTCGTATTTCCATTCTCTTCCCAATGCAATGATCTCAAGGTTTCAATTTAAGGTGAATTTGTAACACGTCAGAAGTAACCCGTGCGGAAAAATCTTAGCGCTGCCCTAACATTAACAAGGCCTTGATAAGGATCAAACATGGCATCCTCTAGGGGTGACACCCTACCATAGACTCACTTGGCCTTGATTTGGGCGCAATATGGCTTCCTTAAGTATGGTTATCTAGCACATCGCCAGAATGGCCTTGCTTTGGCCACGATGTGGCTTCCTCAAGTAGGGTTAGCTAGTACATCCTCAGAAAGGCCTTGGTTAGGATTACTCAGGGTGTCCCTAATTGTGGGCCGCTAGTAAAGTACCACCAAGGCCTTGATTGGGTTTACCAAGGGCGT
>JAFFZH010014774.1:22456-74111 GCA_018420115.1 Euura saliciscinereae
AGTAAAGTACCACCAAGGCCTTGATTGGGTTTACCAAGGGCGTCCCTGATTAAAGGTTGCTGAACAAGCACCACCAAGGCCTTGTTCGGGATTATCAACGGCGTCCTTGATGAGAGATCGCTATTATTGTACCACGAACGCCATGATTGGGTTTACCAAGGGCGTCCCTAATTGAAGGTTGCTGAAGAAGCGTATGCGGTTTATCTAGAAATTGTAAAGAAACTATATTACTGTAATCATTTTTTATAATTATATTCTCTGTCTTGGCCGTACTAACCATCGATTGTATATATTTCACGTCAAGTCAATCTTTGTCATAAGTTAGTTTGGCGTAGTAGGTAGGGCGTGCGACTAGTAATCCTAGCGAGCGAGCGAACATGGTTCGAACCCCGGCTAGGACAAAGACCACAGCCGTGTTTTTCGAGCGAAAAAAATGCGTTTTTATCCGGTAAGATTGATCACCAACTGTTAAAAAGTCGTTGGCACTCGCGAACAATCCCGAAAAATCAATAAAAAATCTTTTTTCACATTTTTTTTCTACATTAAATTCACGAGGCAACATCATCCGGCCCTTGCCAATAAGGCCTAACTAGGTAACCCCGATGAGGCCTCTCTGTAACAATATGTTCTGGCCTTTGTTGATCAGGCCCTGAAAAGTATGCCTCAGTCGGGCCCCACCTATTAAAGCGTTACACCCCCGATGTGGCCTCGTTCGGGCAGCCCGATCTGGGCCCGAATGATTGTTAGGGATGCCAGATCGGGCCCCGAATTCAGCCCCAATATTTTTCCGCACGGGAACTTCTTACAAAGTCATACATTTCTTTACTTGTAAGGATCTAAAAACAAGTAGTCAGTTGCATGTTGGGTTCCTTTGAGACATGCCCAAGTGAGCAATCTCAGTTACATATCCCATTACCTCATACAACAATACAGAATAATAACTAAATTATATACGTTAAACGACAGATGGTAGATTATACTGCGGCCTCGAATAGTGAACACCCTGTAGATATGGATAGTTTGGTTTGAATGCATCGCAGCCCAGATTTCTGATCCAAGCTGGAAGTTATGAGCGATACTCCAGGGAAGAGGGGATAATATCTTGAGCGGTTCCATAAACTTCACCCACAGCTAAGTAATTTGTTCTCGAGAGATCCTTTGACTCCAACTCACTAGTATCTGCTTGACTTTAGTTTGTACTTTCGACAACTTTTATAGCTTTGCAAAACGTACCGCCGTGATTTTCCACTGCAAGTTTCTAGATGATTAGTTATCGAAACTGAACCACCCACCATTTATTTGTTACTTTGCATATATGTCTACCGAAATTCCAGCCAGTCAACATCTCTCCTGAAACATTTACAATAATGAATGCGGTTTTGATGAACTGGTAAAAACAACGAGCGTGTAATTTGATTTGATCGGTTCGCCATGCTCACGAGAAAGTCGGGGGTAATAAACAAGACAGCAGAAATATAAAATCTGCAGATTGCCCTGAGGTATTCAAATATGTCGATGAAAAATTCACAAACAAGTGATTAGGAATGGATAAAAGTGTCTCTGTCAGTATTAGGTGTTCATGGTGGTAGCAGAATATGAACAGACACGGAAAATCGTCAAGTACAAGATTGCAATCCAAACAATGCTGACCTCGAGTTACTGAAGACAAACGAGATAAGTTCTCGAGATTATCGGAACTTCAGACCATAGCATGATTTCCAAGTATATCTGTTCTCTTGTACGAAGATCCAACCAGCGCCAGCATCTCGTGATAAAGATATCATGTTCCTTAAAAAAGTTACTTTGAGCATGCAACGCTTCGAGACTTTTACGTATACGACATGAATATTAACAAAATGCGGTTGATCAAAGCGGGATGAGATAAGAAAACTTTACAACAGGGACCAAATTATACCAGGGTTCTGTATATCCTGGATGCTGGTCAAATCCGATGAAAGATAAACCTCGAATTGCCTTCTAGGTCTGGAAAATTTGACTTGTACATACGATACCGCACTCACGACTATCAAACCTTGCAGGAATGATCGCAGATTCGATACTTCCGGGTATCTCGAGCGCTTGTGGATGTTCTCTACAGCCCCCTGGGAGTGGCGCACGTGTGTTCACACTGATAGCTCATCCCACGTAGAACCTGAAGCTAGTGAATGCACACGAAAGCCTCCAAAAAAAATTCTATCTCTATCCTTTTCGTCTGGAGAATACTGTACCCACTCACTCTCTTTTTCTCTCCCCATATACGCATATATACGTATCTTTACATATATATCTTTCCCCCCAGACTTCATGCTCCAGGATTCAAGCTCTCAGCTCCCAAGACATCTCTGCCAAATGAGGCATGTAACGCACGCATTCCTCAGACACAATATCGAATCGTAGTATAATATTTCAAAGGATTATCTACGGGAAAAAAAATTCCAGCCGTATCCTGCAGCGTACCGCAGGTTTTCCTCGATCTCAATTTTATGCAGGAAAATCCTTCCCCGTTGCCTTGTAGCTGAAGTTCGCCCTCCTCCTCTTTCTAGATATGCACAATTAGAGGTATGCAACTATCCGTTGGCGGAGAGATCAGAACATCAACAGTGAATACATTGTGAAGAATAATGTCTACGCATTCTCCACTTTTCAATATGATGCAGTCGACTGCATACGGTAGAGTATTATTTTCGCTTCTTCGCCCTTACCGGCATGCTCGCGTTGCGTTTCTGCAGCTTAGGGGAGGGAATTAGAGCGCCCAACGTGGAGTATTGCCAGGCATATCGCGTCGCAGATATAGAAAACAATAGGAACCCCTAGTATTACCTCTATAACTCAGATCAACGAACCCTGGAACGAGAATCTGGGGTCGCATGCTATTAAACGCTTAAATGGTTCTCCTTTACAATCGCGGGGTGCTGGCCTGGCGAATCCCCAGTGGACGACCCTGCGAGTTTCTCTGAGAATAGCGAATGGCACTCTAGCTCGGGCTCAACCCGTAAACGTGAGGGGCTCATGTTTGCACATTGCACGCCATTTGAGCCCGGCGGGGGTCGTCAAATCGGATATTCCTTTTTCTCATACGGGCAATTTTTCGTGGATGGCTGAAGATACCGCAACCCCGATATACCGTCGTTTTATTTCAGGATCAGAGTTGGAAAACATGAGCGAGAAAGTCTGCTATTCCACGTCAACTCGACCAGTGATTTTCCCTCATCATTTTTGGTTCTAAAAAAAGCATTCCTGAATTATTTTTGAATCCGATAACCTTGTCAACTGTCCAATGATGCAATGATGAAATCATTGAACAGGTGACAAGGTCATACATTCTGATAATCTTTTCGGAGCTCAGTGTAATCCATTGAACTAATGTTATTCGAAATGGAGCTTCATTTCCTTACTTTTACATCGCATCATTCGAGGAAAAGCCCTGACCGAGTAAAAATATCCAAGCTTAAACCACCCCCTTGGCGCTGCTTTACGAGGTCAAAAAAGAAGTTTACTTCCACGAACAACAGATAGATTGCTAAGGGACGGTGCACAAATAACGTTACGGCCATGTACAGGAGATGGAAAGTTCACGAATGTGACATCGGGATGATTCTTACTACCCCAAGTAAAAATTGATCTTACACGAATATAATCATCATACATAATAGTAGGTACATAGGTACCTGCAGGTACAATTGTAATTGTATTAATTGTTCGCTCGACATGCGGTTGAAATTCAAATTCTCACACGTTTCGTTTCAATTCAATCCAAAATTCTTCTTTATATTCTTATTTTCGGTAATTTTTTTTCCCGTGTGAACATTTGCAACTCTTGATGGAATATCATTCAACTAATTATTCAATTTCACGATTTGTTTCATAATTCCGATCCTAAGTAGAGAAAATCTCATACGCTCATACGTCTTGAATAAAGATTGAAACGTTCATATCATCTCCAACTGAGGTTTGATACCGACTGAATTTTCCGTCTGCAGTGTCACTTCATATATCTATGCGAGAAATAACATCATTGAGAACAATGGATGAAATTTCAATAATAAGACCGAAGTCACAACGTGCAGGTTATGCCAGGAAGTGAACAAAAAAGTCTCGCATCCTTGTCGGCCGCTTTGTGGGCTTCTTTCAATCGGGAGTTACTGGAAACACGATACCATTTGGTGAGGTTCTCCGTTCGCCAAATACATAAAGAAACATGAATATTCATGCAAGTGACTTCCGTCCGCGTTTCTACTGTAGAAAAGAGAAGTACCGGATACTTCCTGAAAGACATCGCAGTATGTTTGGTTGCCTATCGTTTAGCGCATGGATCTCATATTATCACTTTACAGTATACGAATCTCTACGTGCGTTTTCAGGAAGTACGTGGTATAATTAGGTCAAGCGTAGAGAGATAAGACCCCAGAGACGTTGACGTGACCGACTGTGGTTTATTATCCTTGATGGTCATCGCGGACGTTCTAACTGTCTCCTTCGTCCAGAGATTGATAGTACGGTGTCGCGTTCACTTTGTCACTGTCCGAGAATCTTATCAGAACCAGAACCACAGAAGTGCCTAGGTTTCGCTATTTTTTGGTAAGCCTGTCGTCACTCGGCTAAATAGTGCCAAGAATAATGGTGACATCTCTCATTCTGCCTCACGACCATTAGACACACGCGCTTGTCAGACTTTGAAATATATTTCATTCCCACGCTAATCTAATCCGTGCAATTATTTATTCGATACAAATTTTCGCGAAGGTTGAAAATTATCATTTTCGAACGATAAATCAATAAATCACAAATATTTCGCGTGAAAAATCTGATTCGCAAAGCGTCTAACACCTCGAATACTTTCTTTAACGCAGCAAGGAAGACGGCGATGGAGTCGACCTGGGAGTCCCAAGAGGGCAAAATATTAACTCAAATGAAACAGTAGGTATTATTTCCAAAAGCGGTGAAGTTTTTCTCTTCGCGCGTTAAAACTGAAAAGCACAACGACGTCATCTTCCTTTCCGTCTCTCGCCTCGTGGCGTCTATGTCTCCCTCGTGGGATACCCTTGGAAACGTCCCCCCTTAGGACCTCAAGAGAGTCAAATAATCGAAAAGTTTCGCCGTCTCGTACACATAAAGCCAGGGTGGACACGCAACACACCGTCCAAGGTCCGGCCCTTCGAATCCGACGGAACTCTCTATGGCTTTGACTGCGCCTGTAGCCCCGATCGGATCTACTCCATTTACCCGCGAAAAATATAGGGCCGTCCGAGGGGATACAGCCCTCCGGTATCCAAGGTGGGTCACATCCGTTCATCCTCATCCACGCAAGGACTACCCACGACTGTACTCACGAATTAACGAGCCTTGTTTCCTTGAAAAGCACTAAGGTCACGTCGCATTGACCCTCGACCTGCGGTTACTCTTCCCGCCAGAGAAAGAAACCCCTGCCTGAAAAAGTACACCGTTTCATTCTATTCCAAGCAACTTAGGACCCGTATTACGTGATGATGCCAAAGTTAAAATAGATTGAGTTTGAGCACGTTGTTGAGGTCAAACAAAACTATACCGCCAATAACCAGCTTGACCTTGTCCGCGGATGAGTTCAGTTTCATCCAAAAGTCAAGCGAGTACAAGCAAAAGCTACGAGCAAACCACTAACTCCGGCGTAACAAGCTTCGGGACGACACTGAGCGAATACGGAATTACGAGCTCGTGGCTTTCGGGGTTCGTCCTGCCCAGCTACCTACTAGTATCCCGCACGTATAGCCCCACTTTGGTGGGACTCGGTTACGCTTCGACAGTAATTCGTTCGTTGGTCCTTAGGCGATGGTGAGCCACTCTTTGGTGACCCCTAAGAATTGAAAATCGGACCACAATTACATCGATTGACGTAGATCATTGACAGACACTCGGGCGTAAAAAAATCCGGCTGAGCGTGAGGTTAATCCGATTAGTATTCCCTCGGTAATACTCTTTTTCGCCCCATTCGAACGGTATAAGTTACGGATTACACACGTGACGGACGAATTAACGCGGAGTACGTCACATGCGAATTATCTACGTCACACTTCACGGGACCTGGCAGGAGCGGGAGAGAGCGAAACCAATCACGACTTTGACCACTAATCGCTTTTTTAACGGCGGGAATTACATGCTCTACTCGGGCCGATCCATTAGTGATCGATTCATATCACCCCCAAAATTAGTCGATACTCCAGACGGCGAGAGCGAGCCAGTAATTGATCCATAGGAGTGTGAAAAAGGGATGAAATACTAACAGCCGGCGGTGTGATTCCTATTACCTGTCACCGGTCTCAGATCCGGCGGATACCGAGGTAGCATTTCCTCCAAGATAAGATAACGGAGATCTCACACGTAGCTGTGGGTATAATTTATCTTTTGCGAGTATTGGGTTTCACGTTGGATCGTCAAACGAAACTTCTCCAAGAGGGTCTGAGCTCCCTCTTCTCTTTATCACCTCAACCTCTTCGCTTCCTATTATCTATCCATCCGCCGGACAATGGTCAATGGCTGGATGCCACGTCCGAATGAGCCGAACGTTGGGACGTGTCTCTCACATAGCTCCTTGGCTGAGCTCATCCTTGTTGTTACAACCTTCTCTCGCACGGTATCTTCAAAGATACTATGTTTTTTCCCCTTCTTGAGGGTGGCAAAAAAAATACAAAGAAGATGGTGAAAGAAAATCGAAAAAAAATAGTAATCGCGATTCGAGGGTGACAGTGACCGTAAAGAAAAACGTTTACCATTAGGTAAAATCAGTTAGTCGAATAATTGTAACGATTCATTTCCCAGGTTGACGAAATGAGGAAAAAAAAGATTTAATTGATGAAAAAAAGTATTTTAAAGAATCTGAAAGTAAAGAACCGAAAATAGAATCATTGTCAATGGTGAAAGATTTTGAATGAATTTTTGTTTTCATTCAATTTTTGGCTGAAGTACTTGATTTGCCCCGGTCTCCCCCTATTCATACTGATTGGATGCGAGTTCCAATTGGCTTATTAAAATTTCCAATATTCTGTGAGTGAGTGAAAATTCATCGTAATGAAGAACCTCAGTGATAAATTTGAAATGCGCTCCACAATAATTCCCATTCGATTATAACGTACCGATTGTAACTGATCTCAAACTGCATGGTATTGGTTATTTTGTGAGGATATTCATCGATGCCCTATACTCTCCAATGAACAGCCCCATGGTTACGGTATTGATTACTAATCGAATTGTCACTTCCCGTCGTTTCCCGTCCATAACAATTGTTATTTCAATGCTGTACTGCAAAGGTAGGTTGGTAGGTGAACGTAAATGTGTATGCTCATATAGGTATATATACGGACATATCCGTTACGTATGGATGTCGAATTGTGAATGCCGCTGCGAAAAACGCGAACAACTGCAGAAACGTTTCACTTCCTGTCACATTGTCAAAAGTTTTTCATTTCTATACCCAAACTGCGATACGTTGTGGGTATAGGTTTTTTTAACTACAAAACTCGTTCGTTGGTAAAGCTCGTGTACCTAGGGACACTTTTTTCGGATAACTCTAACTTTTTGATTTATTACTAAAGAGTTGTCCAATTCGCGTAGAAATCTTCGGCAAAGTTTCATCTACCAATAAAAAACAAATCACACAGCAATATATTGAAGAAAATCCATTTTGAAATATCGTATTCGTCCCTGCACATGATGATTTGTACCTCAGGACAAGAGGACAAAAAGTACATTAGCCTAAAGGAACCGCGATACGAACATTTGAATACGTAATATATGAATATATTCTAGTTTATGAAGTGCTGTTAGCTTTCGCAGTCTGCCTGATGGTATAGCTCCGGTTGAGGAGTCAATCAGTCGCGAATATATGATTTTGTTTTGAGACTGGCCGCCCTTTATAATTTCCTTTGCTCCCTGGCGTCCTGAAAATCGGAGGACTGCCAGATATTGGTACCATACGTACATTCGGAATATATTTCATACTGCCCTGAGGCACAATAAGAAAAATGGAAATGTGCTACAAGTTGTTATAAGAATGTGAATTGAAAAGCTCCACGTAATACATATGCATGTACACTACGAGTCTGAAAACTGCTGTCAATATTGACTCAACCACTTAAATTCCGAACTCAATGAGTTCCACAGCATACTGCATGATTTATTCCTGTGAAACTATTGGCAGTGATGCTATTCAGATGCTATAAGAACGTTTCTAACGTTTTTCCTGAAACAACGGAAGTAAGCCTCTGTCCCCAGGTACAAGAGCTTCCCTTATACAGACGAGTGATGTAATTTGTTCTTGTGCGAATTACAATTTTCATAAATCAAGAGAATTATATTCTTGTCGAATACTGAAAGTTTGAATGACTAATGATTATCAGATCGATAATTGAGATTTCGAATGATGAATTACCAAATAACTAAATGTCCCATTTAGCGTGCAACAAATATATTGTATGCTGTGAATCGTACCCAAATAGTTGAAATTTTGTCACAGGAGGAGCAGTTTAATACCACGTCTGCAAAATAGGACAGTGGACGTTATTCGTTTGGCTTTCTTGTTTTTACTTTTTTTTTCATCACTTCATCAGCGTCAGTCTTCCAAATTAAGCCAGGGAACAGCGCCAGGGGCAGCATGAGGACGGCACGTAAAGCCCCTCTTGAGAAAATCCTCGTGCCTGAGACCCGTCACTCTGCCAGAATATAACACCCTCGTGTTAGTTGCTCGTTACAGCGAAGTCGAGCATAATTATTAGGTGATATACCTAAGTAATTGTGATAGTTTGAGTATATGTTTAATTATCATCAACTCGTTCATCTCTGAATAATCATTCTATCCAATAAGAACTCAAAATATTTCCCAGACACAACTAGATACAATATCATTGTCAGTTGATGCTGCAGGTTTCCGGATTCGTTTGTATGATTGAACCTTGGAGTAAACCTTCCTCGTCAGCGAAAACTAATTTTTTCATCCTTCACATTTGAAAATATCTATACAATTTGGAGTAAGTAATTAACGACTGCTATTCAACGCAGCCCTCGACAGCATGAGTGCGCGGTGCAACGCTAGAAAAGTGAATTCAGAAGCGTATTACCTGCCTAACCACGTACCCCCGTATGCTACTGGAACGCGTTTATCCGTCGAGATGAAATTAATTCTAAAGTTCAGCGTACCCTGTATTATGACCCTTCAAAATTACTTCCGATGAAACCAACGACCCAAATCTCCGCTTTATACAACACTGCTGATACTATTTGGAGGTTAAAAATTTCTCGTGGTGTTCGTACGTGTATAAGTACGAGTTTATTCTGGTGAAGGTGTAATCAGAAGCCTATGAAATAGACCACATCGCTGACTATTTTTTTCAAATATTAATCCGATACCGAATGGGAATACATCGGGTACACGAATATTTTTTCTCGTTTCAGCTACCATCAGTGAGCTCGATTCCTCTTATTCTAAATACTCGCGTTATTTCCGCATGCTACCGATATAAAGAGAGGCATTTCATTTTATGCGACGTCCAACTCTATTGGTTCGTCGATCAACTGCCGAAGTGGATCGCTAACTCGGTTGCACGAATCGAGGTAATCGACGGCGTAATACTTTTTTTAAGGTAATGTAATCTATTTTCTTTTTTTTACTTTTCAGGGGCCAGTTAACTTCGACGTAGAACATTGGCCTGCGTGTTGCCCGACTTTACGAGCGCGAAAAAAAAAATTGAGGATTTGAACCAACTCTGCCGATAACCAGACGTTACCTATTTCAGGCAGGAATATTTCATCCTATTTCCGTCCCACTCGCAGCTGGAGATACAAATCAAATTTGAATTCATGACGACCTTTTAAATTGCCATTTGAATAATGGACCAAGGATAGGAAAGTTCAATCATATAGGTGATTGTTACTTTCGTAATGCCGATTGTTCATCTTCGCCTTACACCTGTCTAGCTGAGCCGATGACGAGATACAACTTTGCAAGAGCTGGCAAAAGGGTTGTGAATATGGTGAATGAAAAGATGCCGATTTTCATTTTCATATTAGATTACTAAAGTACTCTAGATCGTTTTGTCATTTTACCGATTAAACCCACAATTGAATACGTAAATCATTTGCTGAATGTTGAAATTCATCTGAATTTGTACGTTTTTTCGACGGAGAGAGAATGAATTGATTATGTTTTCAGGCCCTATCAGGTTATTGATTTTTATATGTTGGAATCACAGCAACCCAATATGTTTCTTCAGTTTTTTTTTCTTTGTGCTCGAAATGACATTTTCTTTCTTTGTCATGCTGATGCGGGAAGAAGGGAGAGGGGGCGGGTTTCTTCGAATATTCAATAGTATATTTTTCTTTTGATACCGATGTGCGTAGAATGAGAGGATATCTTGGATACATACGTCGATTAGGTGAGGGTGTTCTTCAGGACAAAAACATGATATTTTTTGTCTGATAACAGAAATAAACGTTAGAAATTCACGAATTCTTCTTTTTACTTGACATCGACACAGTCGTCACCTATTCAATTCATACCCGATAAACACATAGTGTAAAAAAAAGTGTAAATGTCGGGCTGAAACACGTGTGATAAGCCAGTTACGCTAGGTGTTTCGTTTATTAATTGTGTTTCAAAACACGTCACACGTTTATTCTACGCTATTTTTTCAGGACTGTGTTTTTTGGGTAAGGTGAATAACAACAACTCCGTTCTCAGAAGAGGGCCGAAATTCTGTGGAACTGCGAAACAGTTCATTCATATGCTTTGAGCCAATAAGTTAGAACGAAACTCACGCTAAGAATATTAGACTGAGGTCACCGTAAAACTCTTGAGGGGGATGTACCCACTATTTTTTTTTTTTTTAGAAAATAATCTATCCCCCAGAAAAAAAGATCTCGATATCACAAGCCTATCGTTTATAGTAGCTTGCGAGGAAAAAAAATTACTGTCGCGTGGCTGGCCTGAAGAAACTAATGTTCAGGTTTGGAATCATTGAATTCAGGTGCTGGAAGAATTGTCAGGACTGTCAGAACTATCGAAAATCATCAGAGTGATATTTTTTATTGTAATTGAAGAATGATATGATGGTATACTGCAGGACTTCCAGTATTTTCGTTGAAATTATTGTTCACATTCAGTTCGAGATAACATGAATATTATGTGAAAAGATTTTTAGACGACTTGATGCTAGTTGTGGGTGTCTTTTTGGAGAAAATCGTACACGCCAAATCACGTAAAAGGTAGATATCAATAATATTATTATAATTCCGGTATCGTACCTCAGCTCTTGAATCATGAATCACCATGCGTTAATTGCAACGGAAGCTTGGATAACAAAAGCAATTCTTTACACGATTGCTGCACTCACCCATGTGGAAATGGCGCGGGTTACAAAAAGGTTTTTGGTCGGGCGCTGGCCTAGCAGTTATTTTGTCAAAGTTTCTAGCCGGATGGTAGTTGGAAACTGGTTCAGCAATTTTTTCAATTTTTTTTATCAAGTTTCTCGTCAGGTCCTGGACAGGAGCCAGTCAGTCGAAGTCGTATCACAATTGTATAGACAGTATGCCATTTACATCTTTGTCATTTCCAGATCAGAATTTTTTCTCAATTCTGTATCTTGACGTTTCTTACGAGAAAAAAGAGTATGATTTTGAATTGCTTTGAAATCGCTAAACGTTACTTCGTGTTACTTGAAGTGGGTTGAAGTCAATGAGGCATGTGAAGTCAGTCCAAGTCAAGTCACTCCAGGGCAGCGAAAATAACCTGAAATCACCTTAAATCACGTCGAGTTAGGTGAAGTAATTCACAGTCATTTATAGTTATTAGAAGCTCTTAAACTCCTCTAAGTTTTTGAAGTTATAAAGTCAGATTTACAGTCAATCGACTGTGCTTGACCCCACGATTTATTTTGTATTTCAATTCCGTACTTCTGAATCTTAGACTCTTGAATTACGTCACGGAGATTTTTTTTTTCAACACTTGAGAACTCCGCGATGCAAGTTTCCTGGACGACACCGTTAAAAAAACCTTAATGATTCGGACAAAATTATCTTATTTTTATAAATATTCAACAAATTAATTGTTTCAGAAAAAAGTAGTAAAAAGCAAGTTTGTTTGCAATTCCGACAAGAATTGGATAACTGTACAAAATTTGCTGCTAAACTGAATGACACGAAGAAAATGATGAAATCGTTTTGCCGAATTAGTTCCTGTTCAGACCCCGACCGGGCACTTGGTTAAAAAATTTCATCACGAATTCTGAATCACTGAATTCTAATTTTCCGGCATTTTCCTGATGTCGTGGCAAAACCCACCTCACTATTTCAGATATACGGATTGAATTGGCAAACTTCCGGTTATAAGAAGAAAAATGGGGGTCAAGTACTGGCTGTACCAATTGTGGTTCAATTCGGACAAGCAGTTAGACGTACTGACAATGAGATTGTTATCGGTAATTGACGATGTGTAGATGTCACTGAGGATCTCCAGGTCCGGCCGGAGATCAACAGAATCTGGATGCATGGCAAACCATATTGCACACTCTTATAACCACGCCTCTCTAGTGTACCTGTTAAACTTGGTTGTAATAGACTGAAGGATTGTGATCAAATATAATCGAACCACATGAAGAATTTAAATCACGACTGTTTGCACCTACGAATTTGATTTCGTGGTCTTTTTGGAAATGCCCACCATCTTAATGTTGTATTGGAGTCTATTTGTTATTTAATGTTGTGTTCCGTTATATTTTTGGACGATGGTTCGAGTAAAGTTGAAGAATCACGCCCACAATTGTGCCACCAGCTTGAGCATATACCTACTCTGAGATTGAACGACCAAATCTGAAGAATAACAAAAGAACTCTGGAGTGAGTGATACAAACTGATGGCGAGGAGGAGATAAATTGGAGTTGAAAGGACTAATTCAACATTTCAGTAAAGCTAAATGAATCCAAGTTTGAAGAAACAGAGATGTTTCGTCGAAAAGTTTCGCTTTTCCGCATGATCAAGTTATTGTGTTGATGATCGGCTCGAGTGACGCCAGTTCTGAAAGCTCATTGGCACGTCGTGACCGACCGAGTGCATCAATACACATCTATGCTTATAGCTCAGCCGAGCTTGAGCAACGGTCGATCTTGAATCGAGAGTGGAAAAAAAAGAACACGAAAAAACTGTGCATAGATGTTAACAGGCACTCAATCTTCCTTCGAAAATGTTCAAAAACGATGAAACATGTCTGTGGAATGATAACTTCAGATATTTCCATTTTCGTTACGACCTCCTCCTCCAGGCTTTTCAGATACGACTGAATAAACTGCGAAAGAAGAACGGAATGAATGAAAAAAATACTTTTTCATTTAAAGACGCAATTTTTTGCACGCTATTAGTAGATAGCGAAAGGCTACGAATCAAACAAGTTCAAAAACAAGTAGCCTTGTCTAAGTCCACCAATCGACAGTGTCGATTAGTTCTAGTGACATTACGAAGGTAGATAGAACTGGATGTGGTTCGTCAAAAAGACCGCAATGAATGAATGAATAAATAATTACTTTAGTGCCCGAAGAATGGAGATTCGGAATATTCTCATCATAGTCACAGTTTTTAGTTCTAAGCTTTTGTACTTCTACATTATTGTATCTTTGATGATGTGTCCTTTGAACTCTTCTTCAACAATGATTATGGAAGAATAATGAAGAGATTATTATGATTATCATTAATGAAGATACTATAGTACTGACGAGAGCACTTGGGCCGTCGCCGCGACACAATTTGCAGAGCAATCGAGCAACCCCCGACCGTACCAGGCCAAAGAATCTCAATTGTCGTCTCAGAACCAACGTCGGTATTTAATTACTACTCTTTCACGAAGCAATGAGTGATTCCATCAATAAAGCTAATTTCGGTACAAAAAGTGCTTCAGTCTTGGGAATCTTCTAACGTTGTTACTGGAAGATGGAAACCTGCAGATTTATCTACACACAGGCAACTCGGGTTCAGGTACTGTTTGAAAGGGCAGTTCATTCGTTCTCTGGGCGACTGAAACACATCCAACATCGGCGGAAGCACAAATACAAGGAAGGCTTGGCCCAGTTCGAAATCACTCCAGAGCGCCGTCGGAGCTGGCTGCGTGCAATGTCGCCTACGCCGAAGAAGAATCGAAACTTGGCAAGCCCTGCGAAGTTCTCCGGAGCTTACAGTACACGTATACCCTGCATCGACTAATTGGCGCCCCGGCGGGTGGATTTAATGAAAAAACTTGGAATCCTGATAATGGGATTAAAACTGAATTATTATCCAGTATATATATGCATATGTATATTCACCGGAAAACTGCAGCGCCAATTTCATTATCTCCAGCGAAAAAAATACCGGCTGAGGTCTCCCGCACGTAAACAGTCACTGCACTAAAGGTACTTCCCACAAAACTCGATTATGTGATCGCGAACATGTTGTTATATAAAACTTCCAGTGGTTTCTAGTTATTCACATTTTCATGTCAATTTCTTTTTAAAAGCTCGCAGTTAGGCGTTAATCCTACATTTCGATTTTGTACTTTTGATAATCCGATTTCACACTGTAGATGGCTCACCGCTATTTGTGGTGGACAGGGTATCTCGTCCAAAAGTTAACAAATAGTTGATCCAATCTTCACATATGTTCACGATTAGTCAATAAATTTTGATTTTGAATCTCCTAATCCCCGGGAGATTCAGAAACTCACTTCACCATCACCGCAAAAAAAAAACTGCGAGTGATACTTTCTCGTCGACGAAGCGTCGCGACGCTTCGAAAATTCAGAACGGCGTCCGCGTAGCGACTGGCGCCTGGCACCTCCACCCTCCTCGACGCCCCCCTCGGCGTCCACGACCGCTGCGACGCCGCCAATCCCCCCTTTCATCAGGGCGCAGGCGTCCAGCCCTAGATTTTGTTTCGCCTCCTGATTTTTCGTAATAAAAACGTTTGTCTTCCCGAGTGGCCTGGCGCACATATCTCTCTACACTCACAAATGTTTCTATGTGCGTTTTCAGCCGCCTCGCGAGCGCATGTGATGTCCTTACACTCAGAGAATGAATCAAAGGATGAGCAAATACTTCAAAGGTCGAAGAGCATCATCACTCAATCGGCAATGATATGTGACAGATACTTACAGAAAAGCAGTTCAAGTTGCTAAAGGATACGCTTAAAAAAATCATTGTGGTATTTTCGTGCAGTGTTGGAAGGATCCGTGGCACAGCCAAACCCACAGACAATCGTGATCTCCCCTCGGTAAATATATTCCACGGAAGTAAAGCTTCACGCGTGGGTTGATTGAATCGAATTGATATTTTCGGTCCGGGATATGTTTCTAACAATTTATTCGCCAGCACCTTTTCTTCAATCGCAAATTTCAATGCATATTTTAGTTTACGTAGTATAATCAGCTGAATACGATTCGAGATCTGCTTCCTACCAGAGTACGGGCAGTTGGCCAAGGTCTATCAAATCACCGTTCCTTGAGTTTAATATTTTCCGGTATACTTGCCTAAAAACCAAAATATGATGTGAGATCCTTTCATGGATTAATTTCAATCTTTTCGAAATATACTTACGTGTTAAAATATGGTGTCATCGACTTTTAGGTGTATTGGGTTTGCGGAAAACTTGAACGTAGAGAACGAGCCTTCATCTTGTGTATTTAGGTTAACAAAGTTAGAGTACCATTCTTTTCATAACGATTATATTTTGTATTTTCATTTTGACATTACCACATAGTACGTGTACGATATTGAATTGTGATAATGAATATTTTTAACGAGTACATGAAGTGTAATCTACCAAGTAATGGTTCACAGATTCAGCACTTGCAAATCAAGGCCTCGAAACTTTTTGGATACTTCATTTTATCGTTAGAGCTCAGTTGACATATTCTAGTTTCTCATACTCATTAGGATTTCACTTTAGATTTCGTATAGAATCATTTTTTTTCTCGTTCTATGTAGAATAAGATTTGGACCAATTATACAAGAGGATGGGGGGGGGGGGGGGGATCATACTTGTCGACTGCTTTTTCTAATTGAGAATATTATACCAGCATTCGCTTAATTCACTGCAAAGGCTTCAGGTCATTTAAAGCGGCCCTTTTGCAGTCTTGCGGTGGTAGGCTTCCGACCATTTTGTCTGAAAACGGAACAGTTCGTTTGCAACAGTCACATGCCAAAGAGAATTAATTGGTCCGAATACAGCTTTCAATCACCGCGGAGGATTAATGCACATGACGGGCAGTTTGATATGCACCTGTACATAATCTATCATTCCACCCCAATCCACAATTTTGTTTTCAATATGATTCAGGAAAAAATCCAATAAAGGTATTGAGGGTCCCGCATGAATTGAGGATATAACATATTTATCGCCTGTAATTGTAATTACATTAACAAATCTTAACGACTCAACAAAACAACGTTTCTCGGCATGCGGAACGAAATGACTTGAGTGACGACAGAACGTGAATATCATATTTCTGTCAAACTTCGAGCGACCATTGTACGCAATTTGAATTTTTCCACGAAAGATGTAGAAAGAGATGCAATCTTTTAGTTTGTAATAGAACTCTGTAGCACACTTTGTCACGTAGTTCCTACTGCTCTGGTTGAACAATGAAACGATTGATGGAATGACATAAGGAAAATATGTATTAGATTGGATCTTATTCCTGATTTCAAGTTCAATCTTATTTCTTTGATGACATGCATATAGATTCCCCCCGGCCGTTTTCTATGTGCTATACATTTGTAAAATAACTCATGATGCACTGTTTGTGCTATTGAAATTCATGGTATACGCAGTCCATGAATCTAAATTTAGCTTGCATCTGAAATTACATTGCCGATCAACAGAATCTTCATTTATCGTGTGTATGATTCCGGATTTGAGGATAGGTGATCTTTTTTTTCCTCACATCGATCCGGAAGTCAAATCAGAATCGTTCGTATTCAATGTCGACTCCTGTGTTTCCTGCTCTGGAATAAGATTAAATGGCGTATCTTACCCTGGGCATGAATCCCTTATCGTAGGCATTCCCATTCAGTCGCCCCATAGGAAGGTACGGTTCTAGCACTTATGTTTTCAGATGTACCTATCAAGTGTTGATCACGTTTCACTTACGGGGAAGCTGCGCAGGTATCGAAAGAATATCGTACTGATCTGATGCCATCCGCGCCTATCCAGTTCTATCCGATCAGATCCGGCTCTAAGCTGATTGCCGAGGATTGTATTTGTACATTGCAATAACTAAAGGCACTAATCAGCATACCGCGAATAGAATATATTATTATACCTAGAGAACTATACAATACGTACCGTACTATTGACATCTTCGAAGGGAACGACGATACATTATCATGGAAAACAGTTGAATTTCTAGCGCAGTTTGTCCATGCGAACAATTCTGTTGAAATTGACATTCATTACTTTAACACATTCATTAGACACCAAATTGGCTGCCAGATAGACTTCATAGGTTAGGAATAAACATCATACCTTTTAACCAGCGTCAATAACTTCCCCAATGTAATCAATAATCGAATAAATCTTCTACAAAAATATTCAGGGGTCGAATAATGATTTTCAATTTCATTTGGAGAAGAATCTGTCTTTCATTTTCTGTTTTTCACCACACACAGAGTCATTTTTGCACCCTACATACTCGTGAAATTAGTTGCTATACTGTTTCAACATATTTTAATGAAAAATTTCAAGTCTCTCTTTCAATTCAGTATGACTCCGACCCTCCGTATTTCCACTACCACACAGCTTTGGAAAGGTGAGACTCGAAATTTTTATTTTGCGGAAGAAGATGGTATCACTCTGCAAAACACTCACCATAAACCTGGAATAACCATATCTTAATCCTAGATTTTCTTACGTTCTTTCAGAGGTCTCTGTAAGACCCTTGGTCTTCTGGATTGCGGCAGGTTTTATCTGATATTCAATGGAATTCAGGATGTAAGCGATCTTTGAAATAACGAGATAAATACGACAGCATTTGAAAAATGGTTTTCTTGATCTCTCAGGTTGTATGTTTGTACAGAAAGCGTGAATGGGCGACTTTCCGCTTTTGATGGATCATTAACTGCGATATCATAAATGGGACAGAAGAAAATCAACTGGCATCAATAAAGCGGTTCCCAGTAAATACAAGATGGCGTAGACCACATTCATTCCATGTAAAATTGGTGGAAATATGGTGTTGGTGTAAAAATTACACGCTAATGGCTACTCCCATATTTAACCGTCGAACATCCGCGTAAACCACGTGTAAACACATTGATAATTGACATGCATACTCGAATATGAGTTAGGATATCCTAAAAAAACAGTCCAGGAAATAGTAGTCAAAAGTCTAAAAATTACTTTGAAAATTTTTTATTTCTTATACACGCAACGCGTATGTTTAAAGGATATTAAACGTTCAAACGCGTTCTGGGTGTTGCTCTTACCAGGACATAATTAAGCGAATAAATTTCACATCCAATTAACGTTCCTCAAACATACAGACGTTGAGGGTGTAAAAGATGGGTAATACGCGTCTTTCCAACGTTGAAAGCCTAAGTGTTCCGTCAATCAACATTACACGTTTATTCTACATGTGATTACTTTTTTGATCCACCATTTTTTAATGTGTATTCAACCCTTTTTGTGTTTATTTGGATTGTAGTTGAAATGACTGTTTTGTAACGTAGTCATGTGTCGGCTATTGGATTATCACGAATTTCAGGCCCACCACATAGTTGAACAATAGGAGAGTCAGATGTATATATTTTCTGCCTTGATAGGCGATGGTAAAATTTTAATTGTTTGGTTTGAAATATTGAAGGTCAATTTATCACGTCTGGAAGCTTATTCTAAAATGACAGGTAAACAAATAATGCAAGAAAACACATAGGAAATACGTTTTGAAAATTTATTTTTCCATTTCAATTTGATTTATAGCTCTCTAATATATTTCTCAAACTTTCAGCTATCCCTTCGGATTTCATTCATTAAAACACACTGGATAATTCAATACTTTTTCAAATCTGGCGTGTAAATCTTTGGTTATTGATCAGATTTTTCAAATGGTCATCAAAATTGCCTTTCCCAAAATCGTTCCTGGATGTGAGTACCTCCGTTGAATCTCTTTCTTCAAGGTGATAACTTATCTTTTCTCTTCATTGCCATTAATTTAGGAGCGCGTTATTCAAACCGATACAATGGATACTAAGAATGTTTCAACAGACAAAACGCATCAAAATCGGGAAAATCTCTACGCGAAAATCGTACGAAGGATAACTTAACGTATACATGCTCTACCTGATCGCATAAAAACCGGAAAAATGTTCTTAGTCAACGGTGTTCCTTTTCCGGAAGATACCGTTACTGTATAAGTTGAATGCAACTGGTTAGTATTTATCCTCATTTTAGGTCGGCGATTCTCACACAGATATCGTTGCTTTATAGTTTGCTTGGAGCTACCACTAAAATCGGTACGTAACTATTAGCAAAGAAATGTCAGTCCCCTCGAGGCAGAGGGTGCGATATGGCTAAAGAGGTAATACTAATAACAATTAAGGGTAGTGAACGTGACGCGGCATTAAGGGAGGGAGAGAGAGAGAGAATAAGCACAGGTCGGTGCAACGTACAAAGATAATCACAGGGCTAGGACGGGCTAGTTGTGTTAGCTCTGCTCCGGTCTCTTTCGATATCGATCGTTTGATCGATACGAGAAAGGCAGTGATTGTATATATATGTAAATGCACCATGGTGCCGCACCACACCAGATTGGATAAATTAACCCACAGTTTGACAAGCTCGTCGGTGGGCCTGGCTTCAGTCGTATATTGTTTGCGATAACCCCGCAGCCGTTTAGATCTTATCTTTTATTAGACGAATGAACGAACTCCAGAGGGGCGTGCAGGCGTGCAGGAGGAGGCCTGAGGGGAGCCATAGAGGGATGCCAATAACGGGGACTTGTATAAGCAGCTCTGCATAAGTCAGATGCACAATTTTTCATTTGTATGGGGTATCAAGTGGCAGCTCAACTCCGGAAATTCTTTCAAATCGCGGATTTAATTTCCACATGCTAATTCATGTTATGTCGCTCCCATTCGAACCCGAAATCAAATTCGTAACTTGAGAGAAGATATTTACAATCCTCGCTGATCAATTATGTCACCCAAAATCTGCTTTCAGAAGTGGGTACAAAATTGCCTCACGTTATGTAAAAAATCTAACATTCCAGCGAATTTATACAACTGCAACACGTGAAAAATTATCACCCTCGGGGATTTATTGTACTGAAAACTTAACGTTCAAATAGGTTACTCATAATTTCTTTCATATTCGAAGGTTCCAAAGTCTCTTCTTCAAAAGATTCATGAAGCTGTCTTAAAATGCCGAAATTTAGGCACGTTTAATACCACAGAGCATAATTGTTCACGTTATTGCCACTTCAGCGAGGCCAGTGAATGCTGCTGCAATGCATCGACCAACTCACTTGGTTCACTCTGCGGATTGAGTTCCGAATCACCGACACCCTCTGAAAGGGATCACGAGTCAAATAATGTCAACACTCGGTGATTGGTGTCGAACTTATTAGACGCGTGTTCGTATTCGCAACCTTCCGATACCCGATCGTTACTTTCGATGACGAACCTAGAACGCCGCCGATTTGCAATAAATCGGATGATCTTTCAATCTAATCGCCAATTAAACGCATAGCTATCCCAATCCCAGTTCCATTTTCAATTTCGAACCAGCAATTGTATACCATAACGAACCGAAAGAGTAAAACTAATTCAACGCCAATTAACGTTGACGCTTCAATAGGCATGTACAAAGTCGCTTCAGACAAAGAGCACGAATTCGCGTATCAGTCGGCTGCTTTTTCACAATAGCTGCCATATTCCGACGAAGAGACAAATTATCACAAATTATCATATAACCACTCTCACCAGGGGAACCTACCTAGAGCCGATCGTTCTTCATCGTAAAAAAATGAAACCGACGTATCTCAACGGATCGGTTAGAACAGACACATATTAGAAAATTGTATGAAGCTAGTACATATAAAGCTCTGTACACATTTGGTTCGAGGTTTTCTGAGCTTTCAGAATAACTATGGAAACGCGAATTTCGAAGGCTAGAACATAACGGAGCACACGGTCATCCTGAAACCGCTATTCTGATCAGTACAGGACATAACTGATATAAGCCTATTTGCGCAACACAATCTGTATGAATTTTTTTTTAATGGTGTTCCTTCGAGTGAGGAGATGAAATCCTCTATTAAAATTATTATTCAATTGTTCAGGTTATCCGAGATCTTATGCACTCGGTTCATGATCCCAGTAAAGTTCAAACCGTTCAATTGTAGGGAAAATTCGAAATATATTTTTTTCCATACATGAACGGGAAGGCCGATTTTGCTATCTGTTTTCCGGGAGCGAACAGTGATTTTACCGACCCGGAAGTCTTCTCTCCCGGTAACTCTTTCTTTCCTGCTCTTTCTTGCCGCTAAGTCTTTCTTCCCCGGTCTTTCTTCCCTGCTTTTAGTTCCCGGCCGCGCTACACTTCAGTCACATAACCTCAAATGATCACCGTTTTGCCCGCAAAATCGACCTTTCCGTTCATGGTGGAAAAAAATACAGTGTGCACCGCGGTCGCCGGACTTTTCACTCCCTCGATGTAGTTTGCTACCCAATATACTATTCACAGCATTTCCTCATGCAAGAATTTTTATGGCCTCACACAAAGTAATACCTTTCAAAACTTTTTTCATAGCTTCACAATACTCTGCCGTACGTCACGAAAAATAACCAGGCTGATCGATTAGGGAGTGTGTTGCAAGGTGTTGATCATTGTTCAAATGTGGTTATTGGTAGGAATTATCGTAGATGGTCATTAGGGTCAGAATGAGTCACGGATGAAACTTTTAGCTGAATCGAGTCCCGAGACATTAAAAAAAAAAGAGTTCAGAAAATAGTGGCGATTCTCAAACGCTTGATTTTTTCATCATATATCGTCTAACAAAAGTTGTTATGGGATGAAACACAAAGTTTCCGAAAATTTTGGTCGAAATCAAAATGTATCAGGTCTGAAGGATACGTGGAATGACTCCTTGATATCAACTGTCCAATTATATGCGCAGAACCGAAAAACGGGCACTTTGTGATCTTTGTGTAGTCACAAGTTCGCCGGAAATGTAGAGACCTCGCTGAACCTCCATGATTGGCACCAGTATTATCTCTGATAGAGGTATTACGGGCATTCGAGTATTGCCTACACCGAATATTGTATAGTCCTGGAATCAATATGCACTTCATACGGCCGTCAACTTTAGTATTTTGTATATTTGTTTCGATAAAGAGATTTTTTAAATACTGCTTTTCGCTTGCAGTCTAGTTCGCTTTGTGATTGTAATCAGCTATACGAATCGTTGGAGTGAAAGGAAACAGGTATCAAACTTTGTACTGAATTCGAATTCATAGGCGATAGCATCTTGAGTCACTAGTGCGAGAAGTTGGAAATTCGTAGTGAGTGTGTTGAAAAGATAGAGTTTCTATGCATGTTCTATGCACTTGCAACTGCCAATACGACCACTTTGCCCATGACATATTCGGTTCAAAAAAGCATTTTCCACCGATCGTTATGTTTTGAATTGAACAAGATAATCAGTATTTGGAACGGAATCGTTTTCATCACCAGTACTGCATTCCAGTCTGAATTGACATCATACTTCGACACCTCGACCCGCTCGAATGTGAGCCGAAATAATGTGCTATATATATGCATATTTATGCATATTGGGTCGTTGTTGGAATAGGTCGATGGTCAAGGGGGGCCTATGCGGCGGGAACCAGCTATCTCGATAAAATAATTGTCTGTTTTTTGGGGGGTATCACGTGGCCATTTTGAAGACTGGTTGATCACAAACATGAAGCTATATTTCGCATTTCGAGATCTATGATTCTGTACTTCGGACACATAAATCGCAATACGATACAAAAGATCACGTTAAAGATGATATTTCGGAATTTAACATCTCAAAATTGAATCTTCTGCGCCAGTTTTTTCATTTCAAGAGTTGGCTGTTTCAACATGTACAGAACTCTAATGCGATTAAGTGTTCGAACTTGAGTTTCAATATATCTTTATTGTCGTGAAAATTAAATCTTTGAAAACAGCCTCAGAGAGGTCGATCTCTGAAAGAAATATTATATACTCTAGAAAAATTGCTATTCTCGTGTCATCGTGATTTCGTAGGGCTGATTTCATCCGCATCGGCCCGCCTTAATATGCATAAAATACGAAAAGTGAAATGCCATATGAAGAGCTGAAAATCCCTGTTCGCTGTCCGACTTCGTTAAAACCGATAAATTACTAATAGGCTTTATCAATAATCTCATCAAATTGAAAATTCACCAATGTTTATGTATGATCAAGGTAGGTGGAGGAGCTAAGTCCATGAATGAATAGTAATTTCGTTCCATTTCCCCATTCAAACCGACCTGCATCGAACACATTGTTGCAGTGATGCCGTTCGCGTGTGTTCCTACCATTTTTCATTGACGAAATAATCAAGAATTGGATTCACAAATTAATTCCAGAAAATTCAAAGCAATACTTGAATGAAGAAATACTTTGAGGTTCAAAAATTATTGACGAACCTCGTTTATAGACATCGAAACGATCCCGCAATGCAAAGTTCGCTCTGAAAAACTTTCTTCCCGTGACATGACTTTTCAATTAGTAAATGAAAAAGCACGGATTTACGGCATCATACCTAGAAGGAATCCTGGACGAGTGAAATGAACTCTTTGAAATATCGGTAGTGCATTTATAATACTGTACTTACTGGAGTACTCACTGCTGATTAACATATGACATTGTTCAACGATTCCAATCATTCGTGACAACGTATCCTGAGTATTTAATAATCCTATAATAGACCTTGCGCTAATAATTATGAATGTATAATAATCTGACTGAAATTTTCGACAAGAAAAATGTACTTGTGCCTCACTGCCTATCCGGAGACTTACACCACGAGACCACCATGCTCACCCGCAAACTCTTGTCATTACTGACTATCAGTGCTCGACGCTCGTATACCTATGTTATTGGAGGAAAAGATGTTATCGGCTTCAAGCAACCATTATTTTGAACTCTGCAGGCAAAGTCGTGTACTCAAAAACTTGTTATCTTGCATGCAGTGTGGCTGGTTTGCGATCACTATGCAGGAAACATTCAGTATATCATTATATGCATTCATTTGTTTGCGAAACAGCGAACAAACAAAATCGATCAAAGGTATAGTTGGAAGGTTCAGTCTGTAGTTCAATACCGTATTGACATTTTTGACCAGAATAATCTGAAGTATGAGAGGATAACAGATATCCGAGTACTTGAGGTCGATAACATCTCTCCCTTCAAATATCAATCCAACGTAAGGACTCACCTAGCTGGAATTGGTATAATCTTTGGTTATTAGAAGTTCGAGCATTCTCGCGATTGGGCCAACAGACCGTGTCATGGGTCGCCTGAGTTCGGAGCATCCACATATACATATACGTTTTATAGGTATACTAACTACTATACAGTCGTCGTTTCTACTCGTTCCCTGCAGGCACAAAAGCGGATCGAGAGAAACCCTCGATTCATCCGGGACGTCAGGCACCCCCAGGAAGCGGCGGAAGCTGGGAATGAGAGGAAGCCGTGTCAAATTGCTTCGAGGCTACGGCTACGTCCTTACCTGTGCCCCTCGGCGTGGAATTCGATTTCGTTTCGACGGGTCTCGGGGATTCTATGCGTGATAAAATCGAGGGAACTACAACGCCCCGCGGTCGCGCGCAATTGCATCCGTCGAGGGAAACAGACACGCTTCAAATATTTCACCGTTCCACGATGCAACGGAGACCGGAAACTTCCGGCGGAACAGTAAAACAGCGGAAAAAGGGAACAATGGACGTTAAAAAAAAACTTGATGCGGTGTCTCTGCTGTAATAATGATAACAATAACACTTATTATCGATAACAATCATCGTACCACAATGAAACGGTACTGTGACCAATCAGCGAATTTGCGGACGTTGTTCAACACGCGATGCGAGGGGTCGTTGCTCAAAGTGCGTCGTATTATCTTACCGCTTGTTTAATTACTTGGCTCCGTGGTTTTAACCGTACATTTTCGAGAGAGTGAGCTGGTGTCCGGTTTGCAGGGAAAGGTATCTCTCTCGAACTGGTTGGACGCTTGCGGCGAGTGGATGGTCGGCGTGTGGTTGGAACTGAAAATTAATAGGACCGTTTAATTTTGTCGGGAAAGCGCGATTTCAACCCTGGGGCCAAACGGTGGAATCAGAATGAGTTACGATTATTTTTCCGACCAATTAACTTGATGCTTGAATGTAAATAAGAAAGAGAAAATTATCCACTTCCCACGTAATAATCGATCGTGAAAATTGTATTCAATACGCATTTGTAATTGTCGTGTTAATATGGTGAGGTGCGTGGAACATTACAACGCGTCATGTCCTACGAGATATATCATACTTCCTGGGGAATTAGATTCACAGTTTCAGCTGACGCTCGGATTCTAAAGTTTGGATGCAGAACTTTCCCAGTTCTTGAATCCAAATTTATCTCCCGAGAAGTACGTAAGTTGGCCGAGGTAAGTCTCGAAATGGGATACGCGCCATGACTACGCTATGAGCTGCACCATGAAGGTAATCACGGTGGCCTAGGTCAGCTTGCACGTTTCCTCTTTGGTCGAGATTGGGGATGTGTCTTTAGAGACATGTCTTTTCAACAACGGAGAGCGCTTATACTAGAAACAGAATTTGAGGTTCGGGTTCCGAATACCGCTAATGATATATGATACGTTCTTGTTCCCATTGCGGAGATAATATATCTGTAAATCTTCACCCTTGGAAATCTTATGAAACTTGTCCACTGTGGTGACTGGGGTGGAAACGTGGGAGGATGAATTGTGCTCAAGATCGGTCGTAGAGGCTACTCAGAGGTAATACAAATTTCAACACCTTCCTTATATACTCGGAAGTTTATCACACCCACTTCGGAATTATATGGATTCAAATAACTCGAGGACACAAAGATCTTCGTAGAGGTGTGGAAACACGAATCGTTCCGATTCATCGAATACTTGACGTCACGTCAGGTTGAATGCGGAACACCCATGGAGCGATTTCACAGATGCTTGGAATTCGCGATTATACATTCTATACGAATCTTATTGCAAGTTATTTTCAATTACTACTCAACCGAATTATCCAGATCCTGGTCTTTCGGGAGGATGGGTCGGGTTTCATGTTCAATTATTTATACATTAGCCATTAAAGCCGGAGAGCATCACTCGGCTACATTAAGTAATGGTGCGATTCCGGGCCTTAGGCCGGTATAAATCTTACAACGAGCAATCTGGTAGAGTGGACTGCGGCTTGAGAACTTGGGACTCCAGAAGGTCTATCCAGCCAAATGTCCTTCTCCCCCGAGGAGAGCTGAAATTGTTACTTGCCGTTGACTGCATTGTGTCGGAATCGCAATTTCACCCTGTTGCGAGCGCATGTAGGAGCAAGACTTGGGATTCGTTTTCGAGAAAAATCCTGGGACTCATTATTTGATCGCAGCACGCGGAAAGAGAGGAAAGGAATTGTTGAACTGTTAATAACTCTCGACCATATTATATCGAGTATTTTAGAACTGGAGGACGCATCTGTCGGCATACTGACGGCAGTATATATAACTCCGATTAATAAACGCACAAACAAAGGATTTTAAGAATATAATTCCGACTCCGACCAACTGAGCGGCGGGTCTCAACGATCCTTCAGACTCGTGGTGAAATCAAATACCGATAAGCCTCGAGATCGGTCCGCAAAGGAAAAAAAAAGCTGCTCTGGCGAAATGACAGAAAATCAATAAGGGGGAGCAGGCTTTGTTTGCCAAGTTGAGAATCGCGTCGCCACGTGAGTCAAAATCCAGCAATGTAAGAAGACGTATTATCGTAGAATTTATCTATCACAAATCTATTGTTTGTACTATTTTCATTTATGTATTAGTGCGCCACGAAAGTAGATAAACACGTATACTGGGGATTTTTTTTCCAGAAGATTCGGCAATTAGTGTAATGTAATTACGTGACTGGTTGAACATCATCTTTCCGGATAACTTGCATCAGCACCCTTTTCAAAAACGAATCAACGATCAAATTAGTTGTTGTATATTAGCTCGGGATAACACTCATGACGGTTCCGTTGGCAATACTTCTTATAGGGGTTTCCACGAGTTGGCCTTATAATTCGGGGCAAGTATACACGGAGTCCGCTCAGGTTGATTGGCGCAGGGAGTCGAATCTCCATATTCGTGTGTCCAAGCACCCGAAAATATCGCTAATGTTAGAGGGTACACGGTCGAGTGAATAACGCGGGAACAAAAGTGAAAAAAGATCGCATAAGAAACAAAAAACAGGATACGTAGTATAACGTCTAATTTCCTGCTCCGTGGAACAAATGAGGGTTCAGCAGTCTCAGCAGTTACCTACAGGCTTGTGGAATTCTTATTAATGCTACTTCTAGTCCTACCAGCAGAATTGGGAGAAAATACATCTTTAAATATGATATTTTAGGGTTCACTTCTTCGGACCTCTTCATGTGTAGTCGGAAGCACAAGCAGTAGGTGGAGAAGCAATAGAAATTTCCGTAATTGCGGGTAGGCATCCGCGATTGATGATTTTTTTTCATAATATTGAGAAAAATGGTTCAGGCGATACAGCAATACCGTTATCATTGCCCTAATTTCTCCTGGAAATCATGCTGAGCGCGAGGTATTAATTAAATGTATAACTGTGGAATGATTCTCGAATTCGTTTATCATCATAATGGGCAAGAAATGTGAGGCCCCGAGAGTTATTTTTTAATAATCATCATCGTTACAATTATTTCTAGCGATACAATGTTTATTCTGTGATAGACGCCTTCGAATGGGAACCGGCATACATTTGTAAAAGTTGGGTATAATTGGATGAAACATCCTCGGAAAATAATACTGTCGAGTCTGAGGAAGTTGAAGCACGCTAATGTCGGGTGCCAAGTGACTGTGAATCGTAAAGTTTCCAATCGTCGAGCGTGATGGCTTTCGAATTTCGAGACTCATTGACCAAAGTGGATAATTCGATCGAGAGACTTGGTAATGATACCTCCTACGCAAATGTCGCTTGCGGATGTGCACACAACCGAGAATAAATATAGAATAAACGTACCTTGAGGGGTAACAGATGAGTAGAATTTTTTGGAAATCGAATTTTTTATACTTTATTATCAAAGCTTGAAGTATGGAGAATGCAGTGTGCGTATTCCATATTAAAATACGTATAATTGTGGAAGTTACGTGTGATTCGTCGAGAACCTGCTGTGCGACTGAGTTCGAGACTGTAACGCTGGGTCCTTCAGTTGCCAAGGAATTATACAACGTCAGTATCTTTTATGTTATATTCTCAAAAATGTAATTGTAAAGGATTTTGTGCGTAAATTTTATGCTAGAATTATAAAAATCGTGGGCGTTATGGATGATTTACTGGAAGGTGACCCAGCACGTCAATACTTTGTCAAATTTTGAACGCGGTTATCTCGAAACTTAGTCCTCGTAGTCGTATACGAAGATATATCTAAAAGTACAAATCTAAATCAAATATCGAAGGTATATCTAAAAATACAAATTTAAAAGTTGTCGTAGGATTCGTTTTCAAAACTACTACTTTTTCTTTATCAAACTAGAAAGGTCAAATCTGAGGACACAATTGCCATTTCGTGAGAATAACGAAAAAGAGAAGCCCCAACAACTTTCGCGTTGAACATAATATTTTGATAATATTTGAGAACCGTTGCCTTCTTTTTGCGCACGATAATTTGTATAACAGGTTAGATTGATGCTTCAAGTGGACGAAAATGTGTCCCTGTGTCTGCTCATTCATAAGCAGACACGGACCCATTTTACCCTCAAATTTACCACCAAGCATATCATCAACTATAGGTGTAATTTCGTATCCCCAACTTGAAGGTATACCCTGGATTTGAGGGTAAGCTCCCAATGAGGCCCTGTACCCTTGACTTGATAGTTAACCCTCAAACTCCTTGGCTGGAGATACGAAATTATTCCCAACGTGTTCATTACATAATTATGATAATTTTGTACATTCAAATTCATCTCATTTCCACATCACCACGAGGTAGAGTAGACGGCGAGTTTTTTTTTCTAATTTTGGTATCCCGATTAGTTCTAGTCCACAGATGTTATTTTTTTCTAAAATTGAATATGGATCGTACTCCGTCATTCATGTTGCCAAGTATGATTCTATTATTTCTTTCTCTTTGATGGTCTGGGTCGGTTGATGTTGATGTCTTCATAATAGTCTTTGTTTTCAGTGTCATCCTCTGACCCATAGTCCGCATCAAAAATCTGGGATCCCATTGATGTCATTCCATCAACTCCGTCGTTGCTCTCGATGATGACCTCTGGTGCATTCTCGCATAATTCACCATTACAAAATCCGCATATAACAGAGCACTTCAATTCACCTATCCTGCAGTCACATGCTCCACCGCATCCATGTTTGCAATTGGATAAAATGACAGTTAATAAGGCATCTGTGAGGCTGCTTTCTCTGACATTGGTACTGGAGTGGGCCCATTGGTACCAAGTTTTCAGTCCGAGTCGGATGATATTTTCTGGACTCAAGCCATTTTTGGACTTGCTGCTAGGTCCCAGACACATGGTACCGTGCAGCGTTCTTCGTTAGTGGTAAAGAAGCTAAATTGAATTTCCTTTTTATCGTCGATTTTGCGAAACGTTGGTAGCGGACTTCTTGCAAAGTTACCTCCTCCGGATTGCCACCATACAAAGCAACGAGAAAGCGCGCTACAGCGTCTGCGACTCACATTCTGGTCCTTGAAGATGCCAATGACGGCATTGTTTTTTCACTTTGTTTTTTCTACATTTTTTTTTTACCAACAACGAAGGACGCTGAACGGTACCATGCGTTCAGGACCGACCACCAAGTCTAAAAATGGTGTGGAATAAAAAAAAATCCATTCGACCGGGGCTGGAAACTTGGTAAACATGGACCCTTATGGTGGCTCGCAGCGTCACACGGTCGTCGATTACGTTCTCGAACGTACCTCTCTTGTAACAGTCAGCTGTTTCTCACTGTGATACCAGCGCGATAATATTGTCTCCCTCACACTCTGTGGTAGGTTGTCCTTTTCGAATAGCATTGCGCATATGGTGTACAGGGCAAGAAAAAAAGTTTCGCCGCCGACGAAATGCTTGTAATATCGTCACTTGCACGTCGATGAGTTTCAGCATCAACTTTTTGATAGGCACCGTACAGTTTGTAATAAAGACAGCATACTACACTGACTCTCTCTGCACGGCCCCCTTTCACTGCTGTGCGACTTCTAGTATACTCATATTTCAATGTTTCTACCTTTTGTAGGGCAAGAACTCCTATTCCCAGCTGGACTAGTCTGTGAATATATGAATGGAAACTTACCGTGACTATTATAAGCCTTAACTATTGCGTACATAAGTTAGAACAATACTGTTGGGTTCGTACCATGTAAAGAAACGCGTATTCATGATGTCTGCAGGCGTATTGTGAATCCAATTGATACTCAAACTCACTTTGGATACATCATTATATTCGTTCATCAAGTATGAAACCCAGGTTGTGGTAATATTGCCAGTGGCAGCCTAATGGCGAAAAGCTGTTTTGATTATCGAATGTCACACGGACATTTCTCACCGTCTAATAGCTCCACACAACGAACTAGATATCGTGTAGATCTGCTTTGTGAACATTTCCGACGTATATGTGTACATTTATTTTTCGCACCATATGATTCACACGGAGTACTGTGTGCAGCGTCAAGCGCTTATCGTTAGTATTAGAACACATCTCACATTTAGTACGGTAATTGCAATACTGACAATGAGTGCACAGTTTCTTATTTGGTACTGGATTACCTGGATATGAGACCTGATATTGATGAGTACTCATTGTCAGTACAGAAGTAGAGTAGCCCTAGTCACAATGTCTTCACACTTGGTAGGTGACTAATTCATGTACTTACATACCATATGCTTGTGTAGGTGCGCTCTGAGCCTGGACCCTTGGGCCCATACAGTGACTGAGTACTGCGGTACACCGATCCTCGCATGGTAATTAGTTATCTTTAGTACTGCTACCAAGCACAAAAGAACAGTAATAGTCAGCGGTTGAATTGGTGGCGCTGCTTTTCTTTATTCCACGGAAATTTCAATGATGATCCTTACACCAGCTTGATATTTCTATATTCAATGTCCGCCAAATCCATGGCTTGTAATGTAACATGTCGCATGTGAGCCGTGTGCAATGTATCAGTATCCAATGAATATAACTCATGAACAGTTACGGTATTGGATTGATCATACATTTGCATCCCACAACAAAATTTAGCAAGTTTCTGGATCAATCGCACATGCTCCTCACGTTCCACTAACGGCAAAACTGTACCTTCATTCCAATTGATTGAACAGCGAGTATCGACTGATCATAATCGGGATTAATTAATGCAGCTTGGCCGTTGCAGCAATCGAGGCTGCGACAATTAATGGCAGACCACCCACTGCGTCGTATATGTAGGATTTAACTCTGTGAGACTTTTGCTGTACAATTTGTATCCGCAAATTTGCATATCACCCTCATATTTGCATGTGTCCAGCGTCCGCGTTCGTACAAGGTGCATCAGACGCTCGAGTTAACTGACCCGCGATGACGGCGACGACCACTGTGCAATAATTAACACCTGATAAACATCTGGGTCCCTGTTACCAAGCGCTACTAATCCATATAGAAGTTATAAATTCATGTCACGTGTGTTTACACGAAAGTTGTATCGTGGATTTGTGTAACTCGTTCTGACGGCGGGGGGTCCTCGCCAATTTCTCGTACGATACTTTTTTCGCTCTCTGATTAATTGCTTTGTTAATGAATGAATTTAGTCAGAATAATTCGATTGTTATTTTGAAGTTTATTGGCTTGGTGTTTGGACTCTAATTACCCAAGCTGTGACAGTCAATTGAAACACAGAAATATTAATTATAATTACTCGTGGTTTCAGGATGTTGTTTTGTCAACTCAATTGGGTGGAATAATTATACGAAATAGGATTCTGAAAAATGATTGATTTTGAACCCAAACATGAAATGGATAAACCTGAAGAAAAATTGATTCCTTTATGACAGCGATCAAAAAAAAAAAAATCATATTTGTGTAAATGGCAGTAAATTTTTTTTATCGATGTACATCTTCAAAGATGAAGCTTCTTGAAACACTGAAAGTGAACTTTAAAATGGTTGCAACAAAAAATATTTGTGAAAGTTATATATAAAAATCCTTTCTTTTCTCGAGCTTTCACAGTTTCTTTGAGCTCCATAATACTATACCTGAGCCAAGATCAGGACATCCCATATGCCTCAGCTACTTTATTTCGCATACAAATAAAAATGCAAGTACGTAGCCAACAGTAGGGAAAGTTTCCGGTTCGCGAAGTTCACTGAAGACGTTGATTTGGAATCTCCTTTAAACGTATTTTATAGTCTGTATACAGTGGTTGGTTTCAGTTTAAAAGTCACATTCTTAAGCTTATATATTATATAACAGAAAACAAGGATATAAGGTTCCCAAAGCTCCCTTAGTCGTAGAACCCTGCGGGTCTTATTCACCAGACACATTATATTATTTGATGCAAAATCCATTGAGGCAGATTTCACAGTTCGCTGACTGCTACTTAATATCAACATTTTTCCTTACCCCTCATAAGATCTGTTGACCGACTTTCGAGCGAAGAGCTTCGTTTAATCGCCAATGTGATAAATTGTGATAAGTTCCCCTGACCGGGCTTCGTGCTTGAGCATGAATTGTTGTAAAGTTGTTCCGACATTCAGCCAACCCTGCTAACCCACAACATACACACACGTAGGTATATATGACGCACAGGGTCGACTCAATAACTGTTGGGTATGGGGCAGAGCCACTGGATGCTTTTGGACAATTTAACAAGGGAAATCTATCATCTGAGCACATATGTACAGTTAGGGGCCAGTTATAACTCCACATAACCTATAACGAGTCATACGTAGTTACACGTGAGTAGAGCTGATTAGTATCGTAGGGAATCTGCTAAATGTGGCTATTTATCGGAGTAAGGGGTGGAAATAGCGGCTGCAAATGATAGGTTTCAGGGATCATGATAGGTTTACTGTACCTCGATATGTTATATTTAGAGCTTGACTTTTCTCAAAGCTTCGTAACTAATGACCGTCTCGCGTCTGTATGGACTGAAAAGGCAACGAAGAATCTTGAATGTTTGAGAGGGCGATTGCTGTTTATCTTCGAAGTGAAAGGACATCAAAATATTGTTCTTCTGCATAAATTGTTTATTCATCTTCGTGGATGTTTTGGCCTGGCCGAAAAACGGGCACGAAATTCCTTGATCCGAGGGTCTAACAAAAACTATTCTTCACTCTCTTCTGAGTGAACCAATATGCCCGACCCATAGTAAAAGATAAAGCAGACCCAAATACAGTGGGGGTTTCCGGACGCAATCTTCTGTACTTCTGGAATTACCGTCCGAGTATATATTGTTATAACCTCACCATAGTTATATCTATAAGGAGATAGCTTTTCATAGAATACAATAGCATATTTGGAACAACATGGGTAACTGTCAGATTGTTTGGTATCTCCATTAGACTGTCATTCCCATACCTATGTATACTCGGTGATTTAGTTTCATGCCGAAACTCAAACCATCGAAAGAAACTGGAGCCACATATAATACAAGTAGGTAATGAAAACGGCTATAGTTCAGTCTTGGCCGTTACGAGTTACACACGCTGGCATTTATCAACCTAAAAACGGTCCGAGGCGTGGAATATTAGTAAATTATCCGCGGAGAACGCGATCTGAAAGCTTATATTTACTGATTTCCAAAAAGGGGGTGAAAAAGTCGTAAAATAATACCGCGTCAGAGTTTCAGTGCCTTGAGCACTATATTTCTTCCTCCAGCGTAATGAGTCCATACTGCGTGGAAGACTTATTCCCGACGAACTGAAACAGAGCTTTGCTTGAAATTGGCTATTAGCGAATGATCTACTCTTTGCGGAATTTCACTGGCTACCGCGACGATCTACAGGATCTGTACATGGAGGTGTAAGAGAGAGCATTTTTGGGGTACTGATTCATAGAATTTATTACAGACATAAAAACTTGTGTTGGGTTTCACCTGCGAGTCAGCACCCGCGGTCAGGAAAGGTAGGTATATTATGAATCTTGCAACGGCAGTAAAACGAAAGAAAGTTTTATTCTCACGTAGGTCTATCGGTTTTATTTGTTTTTCTTATTTATTTTTTCGCAGAGTGTGGCGTGGAATCTAGGAAATCCTCATACCAGCAATGCGGAACGATTCAACTTCGGCTTTCGTGCGTCGCCGTCGCCGAAGACCTGGGAGAACAATCTTGTATAGGTTCAACTCACGCCAAACACACAACGAAAGCTTCAACGACGCTTGTATTATCCATGCGAGTGAGCGAGATGTACATAACTGCATGAATAAATTTCTGTCTACGTTGGGTACTACTCGTTTTGAGATAAAAGCTTGAAAAATACTACAGGCATTTTTTTCCTTGAATCCCTTGGCGCCAACCCTGTTGTTTCGTAACTGGTAGGGTAAAAGTACGGTTTCCAGCCAACCCACCATTTCTGACCACTTGTGATTTGAGTTGTTGATTATTACTGTTGGGTCGACGAGACTTCAATAGAAGCTGGGAAATGGTAGACATGCTATTTTGTTTATTACATGCCTATTTGTGACGCAGTATTGATCACTGCAATCGATGCGCACTAGGCTATGAATTTATCACATCTGTACTGATGAGTCTTACTTTGGACTTATAGTAATATTTGTGAGAAGAGAATTACATTACACTACAAAATAAAACTCATCGCTACAGATGTGATAAATTCATAGCCTGGTGCGCATCGATTGCAGTGATCAATACCGCGTTCACAAATAGGCATGTAATAAACAAAATAGCATATCTACCATTTCCCTGGCCAAGCTATCGGACCTAATCGAGCGAGCCCTGAAAGTCACGTTAGGCTCTTCGAAGTAAGATCCATCCATCACCATCACTCTGTGCCACAGGCACGTGCTTCGTGCATTTGTCTGCACATCGAGCATTTTGTATTTGCTTCATTGGACGACGAATAGTCTGCTATACGTGTTGTCTATACCACCAGCCCTGCATTTGTTAATTAGGATTTCAACGCCGATGTCACGGAAGAAAATGAATGAGCGTTGGCTAGCCTGTAAACAGTGTAGAATAAAACACAAAATACATCAACCCATTGTTCGCTTCCAGAGCTTAGCTTGGTGGTACCACGCACAAGAACACTTTCAATTTTCACTGCCCGGCCTCAGTGCTGGGTTTGATTCCCACTTACAATACATTGTACTGGCGTTGAAACGTCCCATTAGTTTGCCACGTTGTAGAAACAAAATTTCCACCAATGTTCAGGGTATACACTTTCAATTTGTACATCGTTCCAACAACTTGTTCAGCCCACCAATGTAAATAACCCTCTTTCCTTTTACACCCCCGCCCTATTTTCATATTTCTCTTTTTTTCCCATAATTTTTTTTCCCTGACTCTTTTGATCCGTAGTTACGCTGGCTTTAGCAGCTTTATTCTCTGTTCATAGTCCGTGGAAAAGTTGACGGAACGCTCTATTCCCTCTATCTCTTCTCCTTTCATTCTTTGCTCAATATCTCTATCGACTATCATCCCCCGCTGAGAATTTTCTTCCCACTTTATCAACTTGATCGTTTATTTTTCCTCCGTGCCTCGCGCGCAGCTTTTCCTGATAAACTTTCGCAAGGGCGAATACTACTTTACAGCATCACAAGAACCTTTCCACGAAGTGAAAACTACAAAGTCTATTGTCATTGTATAATCAATTGGGCTTCAACAGCTGTGTCATTCTTTGTTCTCACCTATTTATCGGACAAGTAATGAGTAGACAATGAATGTAGTATTCCGATTGCGAATATTACGAAGAATCACGTCCACAGAAATACATGGTTCGTAATCAGCTAGTAATCGTTAAGTGACGATGAAATTTTTCACGACCAGAGCTGGGTATTACAGAACAATAATATAACTGGTGTATAGCAGTAATAAACGAGTAAGAGCCGCCTAACGCTGTCTGGGGCATCCGGATAACCATGATATAGGAATAAGGGTTGTAGAGATGGGCGTTAACGGGGTGAGAAAAGGTAGTGTAAGCTATATCATCACGGATGTACTTCGGCACAGGCGGGTTATGCGCGGAGGGCTGTAAATATACCGTTCAATTTATAGGCAATTATTCAAATTAATGGCTTCGCGTAACGATTAATTAACAATTGCCGAAAGGGGATTATCATAACGTGTATTATATTATTTCCTAGTGCTATGGGATCCAATTTCCAGTCCCCCACCATCTGCCATACCCACCTCCCCCCCACTCATGCTGCATAGCGAAACTCTATCGATAAGGGCGCGAATTTCAACACACCGTCCGAAAATATCTCTTCTACTCACGAGGGGACGGCAGCAGGCCACAACCGAGTTATAGGATGGGACATCGAGCAGGAAGTCTTACTACCTGAAGAAGATGACGTCGTTGATCCTGAAAAAGGTGAAAAATCAAGGCAGTGCAGCTTGCAAAATTACACACGACGTGGTCGATAAAATCGCTGCGATCGAAATCGACCAAGCTCTTGAAGGATAAGTCACAACTAGCGAGATCGAAAGCTGACATTGAAAAAGGTCGTACACGTTTTGACAAACTTGAAGTCATTAATCGTAGTGTTTACGATCGGCTCATTAAGGCAAGGGATCAAAAAGCAGGCCTAGTTACAACTCGCATGCTCCAACAATAGGCCATGGGGGGTGTTTTTCAATTTATCGATGTGAATTTCCAATTTAAAGCTTCAGACCGTTGGGTAAGTGACTTCAAATTGAATCACCGCATATCCCAACGGCATGTGACAAAATACGTTAGTCAAAAAGACAAAAAAAAACTCTTGAAAAACTGCTGGAGACTGCTGCAAAGTATCAAGAACGAACGAGTAACATGATCAGCAATTTCGATCTCGATTACGTTATAAACACCGATAAAACTGGGTGTGAATATCGAATTAGCAGCAAGTCACTTATTACATTACACTTATTCTATATAAGTATTCCATTCATTGCTTTGTAAATATTTCTGAACACATTTGTAATGAATAAAGCAGCATTTACATTATACTTCGATAATCCTAGCAAGTACTTGATTAAAAAAAAAAAAACATTTTATTTAATGAGAAAGAAGCATGCGTGTGAAAAATGTCGATTGTATGTTCGTTTTAAATGATTTGCAGTAAAAAAAAAGGAAAAAAATCCAGCCCAGCGCAAGACTTGACGCACGGGACGCACGGACAGGATGGTGTCATTCCCGACCTAGCTGCGAGGGTTTTACCGAGGATACGTGGATAAGTGGGTAGATAGGTGAGTAAAGTATGCATAGCTTGATAACAGCAGTGGCTCAAATTGACTTCGTGCAGGAACGGGAGCAGGACGAGGAAAATCCTCTTCCGGCTTCTAAAGTAGTTCTATGTATAGTCACCTCGCCGATCAACGATTGCAGAATACAGTTTCTTTCTGCTTTTCTCCTTTGTTTCTACTCCCGGTTATGTTCTGCCCCGGGGTGTTTCGCCGAACGGTGGATTAATAATATAAAAATTCATCACGACCGGATGGGCATCTCGGGAAATGACGCTAGCCCAAGGCTCCTAAACTTCGCTGTCGGACCTTCGAAAGAATGCGGAAAGTCTCAGGCGGGGATATTAGGATCCTTCAAGGAATCCCGAAGGAAATAGTCATAAGGTGAACCCGGTTGAATTAGTCACGGGTATGCCATAAGGCCCACTAGTGGTTTCAATCCACCTGGAAATTCAGGTAGATATAAGCCATAGCACCATTTGTCAACCAGGAAGGGAAAATCTTCAGGTCGCCGAAAATTCTGCTTCTTCTGCGGCTTCACCTGAGTAGAATTGTTTTCATATACTTGTCACTGCGCATTTATTCAGGAACATGAGATCGTGATAAAGGATATATTCTCGAGAACTTGGCTATAGAGTGAAACTTATCTGGATCGTTTGATCAATCAATTTGGCTCCCAATCACGACCCGACTTGCGTTGAGGCTTTTCTTCCCCACTTCCAAGGCTCGATATGTCACGAAACTTTTCCAGATTTCTTTTTATATAGATTCGAGGCCACTAAGTTTCACAGAAAGATTGACTAACTGGACGTGAAAAATCAGCAAATCGAGCAAGATTTTCAAGTGAATTGAAACGGTAAATTTGATAGACAGTGAGCATTATCGGACGACCTCACACCTCAAGATCTAATGGAAGAGAGAGCGAGTCGTCCCTTCGTGACATCCCAGCGACGTTTGATTCAAAATTATGTTCACCCTCTGTTGATAGTTCAACTCAATTCCAACTTATTTGTAATGTAACCTTCTGACTTTCGAAAAATGAATCTATGGCAAAATGAGTGAACTATCCCCGGAGGCCGGGGAACTGAGAATCGCAAATCGTTGTCGAATTATTTATTAAAAAACTCGAATGGTCCTCAAGAAGAGGTTGGCATCGCGTTAGCTACGTTAGTGGGGGTCGACGTGCGGAAGCTTCCGGTTTTCTTGACGATGCTGTTCGTAGTACAGTCTGATACTCTGAGCCGAGGTTTTTACGTCTACGAGCTCTGAATATTCCAAGCCGGTAAATATCGACTCTGCTTGCTTAAGCCGAAGCGAACTCTCTCGAATTTATTTCTTAATCAATAGTATGCCCGGGAGTGCGACGCGGGGGGGCCCGGAAGAATTCGTGCAGGCAGCCTGGGTACTGGGATCAGCGCTAGTTTGCAGAAAATTCCATCATCCTCTCGCTCTGTTTACTTGCCGAAGATATCCGTACTTACTCCACTTGAGCTGTGAATTTTTTTATTGAACTGCTATAACGGGCGTTCGTATCCTACGAATCCAGGAAATCCTACGCCATCTTCCAGCCAGTACGCTGGCAGATCCGTTCCCAGAATGGAGACAAAATGTATCCCACACCATCGCAGGACAGTCCTTAGGCTGAAGTGCAGTTAGTGGTGAAGAAGCTTCTTTAAGTTATTTCGTTTCCAAAGCTTCCATTCGATCCTAACGAAGAGTATGACTGCGTCCAGTTGACGCCACTATAGAATTTCCTTGCGGTCGCCTGAATGACAGAAATCTGGACAGAAACCTCAAACTTATTGGCTTCCGGGTTGAATTGACTCGTGGTCTTACTGCTGTCAAAACTCCTTCATATGGATAAAGTTTGTTGTACTCAACGTCAACTTCAATATCCACCTGTACCACAAGTGACTCTATAAGTTTCAGGATATAAGCTTTCCTGATCCGATTCAACTATTCCCCGATACACAATCAGCCCGTGGACCGTGGTTACATGACCTGCTCAACACAGCTATCTTATCTCGCTGCCTCTTAGCAAGAAGATCCTTATTCAGAAAAGTTGGGAATTAGATCCTTCTTCAGAAACGCTGGGAATTAGATCCTTATTCTGAAAAGCTGGGAATTAGATCCTTATTCGCGACGAAAACCAATAAGATCGTTATTCAGATTAAATTTCAACAAGATCCTTATTCGAGCGCGGCTGAAAGAGGCAGGTTGGCACCACTGCTTCGAATTGGAAAAACGCGGGTTACAAAATTGTATTACTTATGTATTATGTACAACATTGTGTTACTTATACTGACGTCTGCCTTCGTACATTGGCTACTTATTACATCACACGCCCGCAATTGGATCAACTACGCTCAGCAAATAGCATTCACTACTCAACTGCGTTGGTATGACATGACATAAATTGAATTTTACGGATGTTACTACTTCAGCACGAGAAACTCCGGAGTTCAAGGTATTGCCTGCATCCTTTGAAAAGATTGCATTCGAGTTGCAATATTGACTGACAATGAGATGTGGAGGTCGATAATTTATAGGATCAGACCGGAAATTTAAAGTGACTGTTCCATTACCGAGTACTTATTTATCATCCAATATCAGTTAAATTGAGACTGATCCAGAGTTTATCGAGGAATCATAGCCCAAAAATTACGAGTTACTATCCAATAATCGAATACTGGAGCTGCTATATGAATTTCAAATTTTTCTCGTTTGCAATTGATGAATAACGTTCAACTGGCTTCATGATCTGTCAGATATACCATACGTAGATAAATCTCGATGGGTATTGTATACCCTATTCCGTGTATACTGGTCACCGCATTTATGTGACTAGTAATTGCAATTAGAATTGTACACTGATAAAAATAATCGTTTGCCATAAGCAACCCCGAGTCCACGGTCGTTACTGTAATTAATTCTACTACGTCAATGAATGCTGAAACCGATCGAATGACGACAAAATGCATTATTGTAACGATTAGAATAGACCGCACTTAGTCAGAATAGTGACTCACGCGAAATTGACTCTTGATGTAAAGTAGGAATATAGTGGCGATGCATCACCGCACGGCTGATCGTGTACTCTAAATAAATTATGAATTATATAAACTTTAAACAGAATATTCATTTTCAATTTGAGTGAATGATTGATGAATACGTATATGAAATATGAATACAATAAATGCTGTCAAATTCATGAAACGATACGAACTAAAATAAAGAAAATAAAATAATAATATACTATATTCATTGATTTTTGGTAACACCTTTTCCGTGAAAATTCCATAATTCACAATTTCAAAATCTTATAAGTCATACATTTATTAAACTTAGTGAACAATATCCACAATATGTATATTATTTATCCTCTTCTACGGCTTTTTCTTCTAAGCCTTTATAGCCGCATGTATCGTAACCTAGCTGTTCAGGAAGCTGGGTGTGAACTGAAGAAAATTTGAAATTCACGACTTTCTTCAGCTCGTCATTTGTTTTCCATGCCACGAAATAAGATTTGGCCATAAAAAAAGCTTGAACGAAATCTTGACAGATATGACAGAAACCCTCCTGAGAATAGGGGCCGTCGGATACCTTCGAACTCGGAAACACTCATACGGTAGTCAGAGTACGAGACCTCGTTTCTCAAGTCCCGGCGAAGAATTTTCCGGGTGTTAGCGATTCCCATTCTTCGAAGAAATACGCCTACGTTGAATATCTCCCTAGCGATGCAGTACCTTAGACTCAGCCAACATCACGAACATGAAAATTTTCAGTTCTTTATATTCAATAAAATTTCATTCCTACCGGCTTTTGACACCTGGATCTCTACGCCCTTCGCTTGGAATAACGTGACGTCGTATTATCGTGTTCCTACAACTTCGGAAGAGTAAGTGATCACGCTGTAAAATTGAAGAAGGGTCGAATTTTTATCAACAATATTTGAATTACACAAGTTAAAACTTTCCAGAGTATATTGGAAAAATTTCGACCGGGAATGCGGCTGTCCGAGCCAATCCGAGTCGACGGCCACGTGGAAAAACAGACTATCTCGGAATTTGCTTGAAAAAAACGCCTGTCTTGGGGCCGATCAGCTTATATTGGGTAGTAAGGCCTTCACGTAAAGCATGTTCACATTCAAAATACGTTCGTTCGTCAGTCTCGAACTCGAACGGGTCTATGTGACAGATAAAAGAGTAGCATTCAATGAAAAATAGAGACGGACGTCACTAACGGCTCCTTAATTGGGACACCTACCCTTATCTCTTTTACCGAATGTCGACAGGGATTCCACCAGCTTGAGACTGGGACCACAATTAAAATGGGTACATCTTTGTGGCCTAGAGACGTCTGGATTTGCCAGCTTACCAGGCATAATCATACGATCATACTGAGGTTTCGGATTTACTATTAGTTTTACTTCTGGGTTCATTGATTATGCTGGCAAAAGTTTGGATAGAGTCGACGACGGTCCAGAGCGGCTAGAGGCAGCTGGGGCGTCCTATGATAAGATGCCGCTCATACATAATTCTCGAAAGGTCTGGCACAGGCTGCACCACGCGGTCTGTCCAATTTCGTCTGTTTATCAAAACAACGAAACGTCGGCTGGTCCAAAGCGAAAAGGAAATTGAAACACGCAGTGTAAGCGCCCGGGGATCGTCCACATCTTGTAGAGCGTGCGGGCAATCCTTTTGTAGGTGTTCTCAATTTACATTGCAGACGGCAGTAGTCACTATGTTTTGCTGAGAACACAGGGATGAGAACGATATCAACAGTAACAATGTCTAAATTCCAAGAATTGGGTTGACATGGACATCTTTGGCTCTATGTTGGGCAGCATCATATTTCTTGGTGTAATTTATTACATTTCCGCTAGAAATTACAGCTGTGACTTTTAATTTGAAAGAAAATCAATTGACCATCAAATTTGTAATTGTTGACCATTTCTGATCCCTTTGATTAGATTGAATTGATTTCTTTCTTCCTTCGAAATTTTAAAGTTTTGTTCTCGCCTTGATAACCACGTTTGACGCTGTAATTATTTATAACGAATGTAATTTTATGTTACCGCTGATTTTGTTGGACGATTGGACGTATGAGGAAAGCGACATACAAGAGCTTCAGGATGGATTTTTGATGGAGTTCTGAAGTTGAATGGAACCGGAAATACAATCGTTTCGGACCCATTTTTCCGAATTCCAACTTTAGAGTAGACAAGATGTAAATTACATTCATAAATTGTATCTGGATCGAGAAAACAGTACAACCATTATATTCAGAGCTACAAATGAGGCATTCCATGCCAACTCGACCAATGACTTTCCCTCACCATTTTTGATTTGTTTCATAATTTTTTCTATGGTGGCCCCCACTTTCAAAAACACTTTGAAATTTTTTCAGATTTTTCTAAATAACCGTTAATTTTTCACGTATTTTCAAAACTCCAAGCAGATAGACATTTTTGAAAATTCTGCAAAAATTCTCAAAAATACTTTGTTCCGACACCATCATTTTGGGACATATTAAAAAGTGGAACTGATTTTTCTTCTATTTTTTTTTGCATATTCAAAACAAACCTACTTCATAATTATGGTCCTATCGGATCCAAAAAGTCTTCGAGTACGAATTATTCGTATTTTTAGTAAAAACGGGTTATAAAAATAAACAAGGCGAAGGTTTCTATTATAGGACATTTTATTTAATAATCACATTAAAATTAATAATAATCATTTATTTAATAAAATATCTCATAACAGGAACCTTCGCCTCGTTAATTTTTATAACCCGTTTTTACTAAAAATACGAGTAATTTGTACTCTAAAACTTTTCGGAGCCGATCGGACCATAATTATGAAGTAAGTTTGTTTTGAATATGCGAAAAAAAATAGAAGAAAAATTAGTTCCACTTTTTAATATGTCCCGAAATGATGGTGTTGGAACAAAGTATTTTTCAGAATTTTTTCATAATTTTCAAAAATGTCTATCTGTTTGGAGTTTTGAAAATACGTAAAAAATTAACGGATATTTCGAAAAATCTGAAAAAATTTCAGTGTTTTTGAAAGTGGGGGCAACCATAGAAAAAATTATGAAACAAATCAAAAATGGTGAGGGAAAATCATTGGTCGACTTGGCATGGAATGCCTCAAATAGATTTTGATCAATTCCACATAAAATTGATGATTGATTTAAATTTATTGACAAATTAAAATTATACGATTGAATGGATTTATTACAAATGTAATGAGTAATAAATTTCGCTTCGACTTACAATTTGTAATTTGTAAATAAATACATGCTTACAAATCCGTCCAACACTAATTTGGCTGTAAATGTAGGATTTTTGTTGTATCAGGTGTATCGTACAAACTTCGACTAGATGTGAAAAGCTCTTGACATAGATAACTGTAAATTGCTCCAATGTCGAACAATTGGCACAGCCTGCAGTTCCATAGTAGCGTGTGACATTAATTAAAAATTGATCATTTAACGGTAGACAAACGGGTTTGATTCAATTCAATTCACAGAATCGGCGAATCGTGTACTCTGACGGTACCAATGGTCATTTACACGGTAAATAATCGTAATTATGTACGAGGATCATTACGCAACTGAAGCAGATGCGACTCTTGCCTCTATTTCAGGCGGACATTGGTGTCGAATGCTGATGCTTTCATTACAGTCAAATAAATTCACGAAATTGGTCAAAATCGAGGGGGGTCACATCTAGTCATCGTGTACATACGATTGCGAATACTATTATTCAGAGGCCTGAGCGAATTCTGGATATCTGCATAATGTCTCTAACTCAAGTTTTCGATGACGTTTATGGATACTCTTGAATGGCAAAATGATGATAAAATTACTGTTCCGAATATGATCAACAAAATGGCGATGTGAGTAAAGTAATGTCCTCAGAGAAATTGAACCTCACATTTTGAACTTCAAAGTGTGATCGGATTTATGTCAGGTTTGGTGGCGTAAACTGTAGAACGTGTTATATTATACGTTCACAAGAGCCATGCCGTAGGTATAGTCATACCCACCGCTACCTTGCCGTCGTTCAGGCTGCGCTGAACACCGCGTGAACCTCTATCACGAATATCCTTCTATTTAACGGTTCCGCTTCTGTTTTGTTAGGCTAAACAATGTTGCGCGTTACCTATTGAAGTAACACAACCAACACATGCTACCGTTATGCTATTCTATGCACGATAAGCCGTGTGGCCACCTTTGTACGCTTCTAGCAGTATTATGCACTATTGATTTTGGTGGGAGAAAATGAATTTCCGACCCCTCCATGGGTTCGTGTGTATTCACTCGTGCTGACGAATCCGTGTATTGCTCTAATTCTTGGTTCTATTGAAGGAATGTGAGACCATGGAGGGTAGAACGTTTCTACCGATCGCGATAAGAAGTATGTAGCATTTTCTTACACTATGATCTGGTAATAGAATTTTTTTTTCCATCGAGCCGATTACAATAACTTCCTTTCTTCTCTGAAATCAGAGAAAAACGGAGTTGGACAATCGAAAATTGAAAAGCCTAAACCTGGACAACGGTCAGACGATGGCATGATTTACAACGATTGACACTATAAAACATTTGTCATAAGTTCTGAATCACCCCATATAGTCGTGCCTTTCCAGCAGGTTGAGGGTTCAAGTTGAAATATAATGGTCGCTTTAACACCTGCGCGTTTTCTCAGACCGGTTGGAGGGTGCATAAATTGAAGCTATCAATAAGGATAATCAACGATAGTCTGGTGGCGGTGTTAAGGACAAAAATAAAAGAATTTAGAACGAATCTTGAGGATAGAAAGGATCTTTTATCGACACGCAGTAAAAATTTGATCACTGTCGGTCCCATGTGTTTTTTTTTTTTAGATATCATACCAAACAATCAAACATTCTGTTTCGAGAGAAACACGGTCAAGTATGAGTAATTACTTTTGAAGTTTCGAGTAGGTAAACAGTTCATGAAGGCATATCAAGTACATAGTATCTTCCTTTCCTCCGAAAAACTATCTCTTCCATACCAGTTGCTCACCTCAGCGCCTTGTTTAAGCTTCTTTCGTAGCCTCGTTCCAAATTGTCAATACCTGCGCGTTGAGTCAGTTGACGGCTCCTAACTTCAGCAATTTTACGAATTTCTGTTTTAAGCCCTTGAAGTATAGGATTCCGTGAAAGAGAAGGAAACGTTTTGAACCGATAAGTGAAAATTTCCTCTTCAGATTATATTTTGCGCAAGTATTTGAACATCCTCCGAGGGTCTGGAGATGCTAGTAATTAATCCTTCAAATCTGTTGTGACCTAACGGGTAATTGAGATTCGTCCCTGGGTCACACCTAAATCCAGCAATCTGGAATTCTTCGGATTGAGGTTTACTCGTGTGATGAAACTAGACCATCGCTGATGAGCCCTGAAGAGACGGATCGCAATGCTTCACCCTTGATATTAGCAGTTGGGTGTCAGACGAATTACATCACTTCGTAATTACATGCGGTCGTGGCTACAGCTGTCACCGTGATACCATTTTCCTTACGAATTCTATTCACGTCTTGAGAGTCTGTCAGTCCCTTCAGTTTTTGTGCATCTCAATTGTTTGGAAGAGTCAAAGAAGGGAGCAGTGCCGTACTTAGACATCGCGAGACCCTAGGCTAAGGAATAAAAGGCTATCTCAGATAACAATTTGACGAGAATTTAGACGTGGCATGCGTAGCTTCAATACCGAAGCACGGCAATGAACGAGCATCCATGCCACCAGGATGCAGAGTGATGCGGCTATAGCACTGATGCCAGCGAAACATGGCTATTACATTCATGCTCAGTGTGGCATCGGTATGAGGACAGCATCAATGACTACAAGAGGCAACTCGTGCTCGTCATGGTATTTTATTGAACCTGATGATTGTACTACAAAAAAACCATAACATCGTATCAATTGTCCCATGTCAGTAATGAAGTACCGCAGCTTTTACGTTATTTATAAGGGTTTGATTAGTACAATTATGATGTACCGATTGCTGTATTGAATGTTGACCCTTGTATTTTGGAGCGGGTGGTGGTGCACCAACTCCGATGTCTGACTCCACAGGCAGGGTGCCCTTGACTAGCCGTTCTTCTCCATTACCAAATCTGTAGCATTTCGTCACTTGACTATTGTACTCGTGCTTTTCCGTGGAATTTATTATTATGCCGTGTGGAGAATACTCACCTGAACGATTTTTCTAATTGATTGAGCTTCAGAATCGAACAGTGACTCAGGCCCCAGACTGAGACTAAATTATCATTATTTCCTTAATTAATTAACTTCTTCCTTCGAGAATAACAGGGATAAAACCTCAATAATTATCAAGGGAATTTGGTTCTTGTAATTTTTAGAGAGCATGTTATTTGGAACACATACAACAAAGGTCCCCTATCTTGTGCCTCTGGTACATTTGATGTACAATTGGTTCAAACTATACGTGAGGTATTTTCTCAGCCTTTTAGATCTCCCTGAGGTAATGTTTTCCAACAATTTCCAAGGATTACGTTGGTATTATTTGGATTACTCCATAAAAATGATTGTAATTCAAAATCCCCACAAGATGTGATTAAAATTTTGTAATTGTTATAGATAATATTCCTGATGGTGCAGCTGTTTTCGAGTTTCAGGGCTATTGCGCTGAAAATAATTTTCCATCGTTTCTATCGCCCTTGATATGAGGATTTTTCAACTTTTAGAAAGACTGCAAATTACAGAGTCATGTACTTCTGCGAACGCTGAAGGTGCAACGGTTATCTCTTGTGCTGTAGAAACAGGATTTGACTGTTTTATGATGGAGGCTTGCAGATTACGTAGTGTACGATCGTAACCCTCAAGATGGGTATTGATCAATTTTTTTTATTGAAAAATCACTCTAAATTGGTTACATTAATAATCCCATCTTGGGCGACACATCCGTCGTAATTATTAATATAAATGCAACTTAAAGGCCGCGGTGTACATGTGAATGAAACAGTCCTACTAGTGACACATCCGTCACATATGCAAAACAATGATGTACACGACTTTGCCTTGTGTTTATAGACAGTGCTACACACCAAGAAAAATTTGAATCAAGATGGGTATTGTTTTACATCACCGCAGAGTAATCTGAATCATTACGAGCCTATCCAAAGTTCGGCAATTCTCACATCCGTAAACAGGCACTTGCAATCGAACATCATGTCACCAGTCATCTGGTCGCGAATCACAATCAAGTTTCTTTTGTGAATTCGGGATTGACAAACACAACTTGTAGGTATTGATTGATCACCGCATCTGTCTTTATTTCCAAGAAAAGTCAATCTTTTTTTGGTTCCGGGCTGTTTTGCGAAAAAAATCTGCATTTGGATCATGGTAACCATAATCTGAATGTCAGCGCGGCAAAATAGCCAGGAAGGATCGCATTCTCAATGCATATTAATACTGAAAATTATTACGTGGTTCCTTACGAACACATTAGCCTCGTACGGGGTGGCGGTCGAAAACCTCATCCAATAGTAGAGAAATAAATAATTGTGCGTTACTTCTCGAGGATTAAATCCAGCAGCGTCGAATTTCGTTTTCGCGCTTGCCAACCGTGAGACATTGATATTCTGCCACCTGATAGCGGCTATTTCAAGTAGTATTACAGATCTCGAAGCGGTACGATATAGCCTACTCTCCCATGTAGCTAATTCTTTCGTATCTATAGGAATATAAATTAAATCGAAGGGAAAGCAATACTAATATACAGACAATTGTTTGCTATTGCTTTTGTGTAGTTTTGAACATTCGAGAATATTCATTCGATGTTTATTCAACGGTGTTGTAATAAACCAACGTATATGCAATTTCGACCAGAGTTTTGATTGGATGTTCAACACTCCAGGGCGCCTTATGCCTATTACCCATGCAAATTGTGGTATATAATGCCAGATTGTTCAATTTTCGAGCAGGGATATACTCAAACTTCCTCACAATATACACACAACCTTCGACCTACATAATTATGACAATACATATAATAACACTTTTATACGATCATATTCCATGTAAATTAAAATGACATGTAACGAATAATGATTTTCGGCACAGATTTCGATGTTATTACTAACGCACATTGGTTCATCCCCTAGCACGAAGTTTGTGCGATCCCTTACGTATGATATTTTCCGCATCGGGCAGACATGGGATTGAGTTCCGTCTGTGCGTTCGTGTATTAATCGCATTAGTCTCGTATACAAAAAAGAAAAACAAAATAGGAATTCACAACACGGACCGCGCCGTGGGAAACCCTCCTCGGCTGCACAATTGGCAACCAGTTACTTTACCCGGGGTCCGTGATGGTCCAGAGGGGGCAGCAGGCAAGGGACAAGATGAAAGTTCGAGATCTTTTGCTATCGTGTCGACGCATTATGCCAGTCACCCGGACGGTCCCTCCCGACCCCTGGTATTTTCCCCTAGCCGATTTGCCTTTGTTCTGTTACCACGCGGTCGAGTACACGTGCGGAACAATGCAGCCTTGCTTTTTTCATGGATACACATCGTTTGGCTCTCCATTTGTACTGAATCGCAGGTCACGTGCAAGCGAGCTCCGATCCATCCCGTTGATTCTCAAGTAGATGACTCATCCCGTTGGATCGAATGATCTTTCACCCTTGCGATTTTATCGTCAGACTAAGTGATCGCTCGTAAATTGCACATTCTTTGATCAATCGACTGGTATGAAAAATCCCATGGAAAGTCAGTTGATCACTTTAATACTGGTCCCAGATAATTCACCTTTTTCGTTACTCTAGTATCACACAAGGATTTGAGGTATTTGAACAAAAGCGATTGCATTCGAACTCGTAATATAAAAATGCAACACAATTCATGTAGTCATGTCATGTCGCACATGCATTTGTCTTGTACAATATGAATCAGCTGCAACAACGACCCAAATAAAATTTTCGATAACGACTATATATTAATATAATTATAAATCCGACTGATACAGAACGTGATTGATACCAATTATTCGATGTAACTAGAGACCGATCAATTTCAAACCAGTGACCATTGACGTGATTTATTTGAATATGTAAATACTATGGTTCGCTCTTGGATTTGGATCTTGGAGATGACGGTCGAACTAGTTCAAAACTATAGGTGCATATTAATCCTGTCGTAAAGGTTTTCTGGAATAATGGTGGTCTACCCCTTTCGGGCTAAGCATCCATCCATCCCCTCATCAATATCTGCCAGAAAGATACTCTAGAGCAATTATTCCGCGTGCTTCCAGCCAGTACTAAAACCCGGTGGATATCAAGGAGGTTTATGGCTGTTAAAAAAGTGGTGGGGAGTCTCGTCAATAGTATCCAGCTCACGTCAGCCTCCCGGAAGCTACAACTTTGCTGAGGAAAATCAGCGGTAGGCCGACCTATAATGTCTGGAAATTATACCGCCACGCCTGTAATCGAGTTTAAGTTCCGGACGGGTGAACCCATAGAGTATAGCGTATAATCGTATATGAGGAATCAGTTAGGTTATTAATGAAATAATCTTGACATGGAGATGAGGGATCATCAGAGAAACATGGATTCGCAATTACAAGGCTGCCTAACTAACCAACCAGTTGCTGGGGAACCGACACACCGACAGAAAATCATTCGGACCAGAGCCGCTGGTCAGCGGGCATGAGGGACGGCGGAAGGTGTCGAGGAGTAGTTTCACGTTTATTTGGAAATCCGCCTGCCAGGCTGACCTACTCGTGCGTGGAACCTCAAATCTGCCCACACGCTGACCAGAAAGAATATAGGTGCTTTAGCTGGCTAATCTGAATTCATCCGGTTCCGCTTTTGTGGTAGGAGTCACCACGTACCCAGGTCGTAACAGTTGAACAGCTGGAGGAAGGTCAAGAAATTATACATTTATTGGGGTTCGGACCTACCAGTGATAATCGAGTTAGTCTTCATGTTGCTGAATGGAAGTAATTGCGAGGAATAAACCCGATTCCGTGCGGTAAGACACGTATCATGGAGAATGTGTAGGATTGACATATTTCTATTTTCCACGTCTGTATTGGCTAGACTATCCTCCGAGGAGCACACTTCTTGATGGAGGAAAGCGATTATTCTTACAGGCCTAGAGAATCAAGAGAGTACTTCATGATATGACAGAACCTCCTCGATCAAATTCATCAATCGATGAAGACCGCCTAATTTAGTTGATTCGTCAACAGCTAATTATTAAAGATGACATATTTTAGTCTCGAGATAAAGAAGCAGCGGAAAAAGAATCCAGAAAATAGGTCAACATACTGTTCTTTGTTAAACCGATAGTAAAGTTAGGGCAACATGTGTCAACGTCGTCGTAACCAACAAGGACGACGAAGGCCAACAAGCTTGTCAAATGACACAACTGTCAGGACGTTGAGCGAGGAGCTGGCAGCTTTCTAATTTTTCCTCAAGTCCATGACAAACACTTTTGGACGCCCCTTACACTCTAGGAAATTGAAAAAAAAAACCTACACCACTACGGCTGAAATGGGGACTGTTTATCTTTGCATAACAGTGGGGGTTGACATTTTTATCAACCTTGTGGCTTACAATTAAATCCAAAACACAAATACGATGGGGCCATGATATTTTTCTCATCACCTAGTAAGGAACTAGTCTTACAGAAAAAAAATTATGTTACAGCAGTACACATCAGGCACATGGCACATGGCTATACCCAATGAACACATTGTGTTAAAATAGTTGGAATAGTGTTATTATTCGACTGAAACATGTATTTATTTAACACGTAACGTCTTTATTATATACGTATTTCAGTTGGACGTTTATACATTTTTACACCACTGCATTCATTGCTTGGAATACGTGACGTTTATCATGCTATTTGAGAAACATTCGTGGAATACTGCGATAACCGTATAAATTTTCCACTTCATTCTGACAAGGAGAGTATCAGGCCTCCGGGTCACGGATTTCGGTGAAACTTG
>JAFFZH010014776.1:0-47086 GCA_018420115.1 Euura saliciscinereae
TTCTACCTTCCTACACTCCTCTGGTCACAAGTTCGCTGACTTTGGTTCGAAAAAAATTAAATTGAAAAATTGAAAAAAAAACAAAAAAATTTAATCGCGCGTCCAAGATGCGCGATTTCGTGTACAGGACCTGGATTTCATGAACGGATTCGAAGTTCGATGAATAAATACACATACAATCTAATATTGATAACATGCCTCTGAGAATTCGACGACTTTTCGAAAATACCATACGGATCAATCGCAAATGCATATTCAGCGTGATTCTCGTTATTATGAATTACTAAAACATCACTCAATATTTGCTAAACAGCGACTTTGAGTAATAACATTGAACTCTTGCGAAATAAGTACACCGTGAACGTCGACGCGTGGAAGGCTCGTCGTACAAATATCGTACGAAGCGGACATTCTTGTTCAATCTCCAGTTAGGGATACACGGAAGGTAGATTTTCGGATGAGTTTCTTGCACCGCTGACACGACTCCTTGCATTCGCTTTGTTTCATCGAGATGAAATTTCTAAACGTTGTGTGGTTCTTATTCGGATATATTCTCCGCCCCTCGCCACCTGTAGAAGGTTCGTTTCCGCGTGTCTCAACGCCACTTGGAAGGATCATTGGATTTCATTGTATTTCCAAAAGTGGTAGACGATACGAAGCCTACGAAGGTATACGTTACGCTCAGCCACCAATTGGCAAGTACAGATTTCAGGTAAGATCGCGCTAATATTTTGGCACCCGCAACATATCACAGTCCCTCGATCAATAATACGCAGAATCTATTGTTCAACGACGAAGATGACTGAAGTATCCTCCGAAATATCTTGCAGGTAGCCAGATCCGTTTCACCGTGGAAAGGGTTACTAATTGCAAAACGATTGGGAACGTCGTGCTTGCAGTACGGCATCATCCCCAGCAGGCTAGAACCACCGGGAGAAACCTTGAAAGGTTCCGAGGACTGTCTTTAGCTCAACATTTACACCGCTGACAGTGGAACGCAGAGGAATCTGCTTCCGGTCATCTTCTTCATCCACGGAGGTGCCTTCCAATTCGGATGCGGAGCGGTGTACAGGCCTAAATACTTACTCGATAGGAACGTAACTTTGGTCACCTTCAATTACCGGCTGGGACCACTGGGTGAGCCATACCTCGTTGAATTTGTTCGACCACTCGTGTATAAGCTCTCTTCATCTGAACATAATCCACCTGTAACCGCAGGCTTTCTGAGTACGGAGGATGAGACAGTGCCCGGAAACATGGGTCTGAAGGACCAAGTGATCGCGCTTCGTTGGGTCAAGGACAACATTCGGTTTTTCGGTGGTGACCCTTCCAACATTACGATAGTCGGGCAGAGTGCCGGTGGTGCGAGCGTGCATTACCACTACTTGTCAAAACTGAGCTCGGGCTTGTTTCAACGTGGGTAGGGGTAGGATCAACGTGATTGCGGCGTGAAATAATCACGGACCACGTACTAAAAATCCGTGGAAAAATTTACAGGAGGCATGTCTCTGAGCGGGACTGCGCTCAACTGTTGGGCTCAGACGGAAAATCCTTTGGAAAAGGCTAAAAGGCTCGCAACGATCTTAGGGTGTCCTACCGACAACGTCCGAAGGATGATCGACTGTCTCAGGGAGAAGCCTGCGGATCAGATCACGCATGCCGTTGGAGAGTTCATGGTGAGTGGCACGCGATCGCTGTGCGAGTGGACAGCGTGGATACCGATGACTGATCGTCTTTCAGCCCTTCCTCTACAACCCCTTCACTCCGTTCGGACCAGTCGTCGAAAAGGGAGGCGGTGAATTCACGTTCATCGACCGTTCGCCCATCGACGTAATAACTTCCGGTGACGCAGAGGATGTGCCCTGGATCACGAGTAACGTTAGCGAAGAGGGACTCTTCCCAGCAGCGCGTAAGAAAACAAGTGACATAAGGTACCAGTGAATTTATGCACCGTGCATTCTTTACTGACAATCAGAATTCATCGTCAACGACAAGCTGCTCGAGGAAGTGAACCAAGAGTGGTCGACGGTGGCTCCGTATTTGCTCGACTTCAATTACACCGTACCTCATACCGACCATGCGGCAGTCGCCGAGAAGATGAAGCACCATTATCTAGGAACAAGAGGATTCGGTCATTCGACGGCTGATCGAACTGTGCAAATGATCAGCGATCGGCTCTACTTGTACGACGGTGAGAAAGCTGCTCGTTTGCAAGCACGAGCAAACCGAAGCCCCGTCAGATATTATTATTTCTCGTACAGAGGGAGCGCCAGTTTCAGCGATCTCTTCACAGGGAATCGAGAAGATTTGGGTAAGAAATCGATACCGGAAACACTTTTTGTTCCATAAAAATGAATCGACGTGCGTTCCTCTTGATCAGGAGTCTCCCACACGGACGATCTCTTGTACGTACTGAAAACCGGGTTGACGCCAGCCAAGACGCCGCGGGACCGGAAAATGCAGCAGTTGTTGATTGACCTCTGGGTTTCCTTCGCCACCGATGGGTGAGTTGTGTTATATCGACAACCGAAATGTTGTGTATTATTTATTGGATTTATTTCAGAGTACCCGACGTTGGAGTCGACTGGCGCGGGTTGAGTCGGTCCCACAAAAGCAAGTTTCGCTACCTGCACATCGCTGGGCCGAGAAATAACAGAATGGAAAAGTCCTCGAATTTTGGGAACAAGAAATTTTGGAGCACCATAGATTTTCAGGAGAATATCCCGCAGCCCAGCAACTCTAGCTCACAATCGGTTAGAAAAATCGCACAAGGATGATCAAGGCGATTCGGAATAATGGCTGAGAGATTATCGCCAAATTTGATTCGAGTCACTTTTTCAATTCAGTTTGAACGACGTTCATTCATAGCAGAAATTAGTTTTCGAGCATTCGATACGTTTATTCATATATTCTAGGGCAGAGTACAAAATCCTCGTTTCGAAATATTTGCATATTTGTTACATGTCTCTACAACCGCTGTTGTTCTTGCTGTCGTTCATTCATTCTGTAATACAAGTATAATTACAATTTATTGACTCTCCAAGCAGCGCGCGTATCAATTACATCCTGGATCTCATCCTACGTGTATTTACCGATATTCGGTGTATGCAACATGTAGGCAACATTTCGCCATGGCGTTAATTCGTTGATAACGACAGGGGCTTTATCCTGCGTAACTTGTGGGCCGATCGATATATTCACAAATTTTAAAACAAAGATTCAACTTTGTATCGATATTCAACGTTTCAATAGTCTGGACTCTTCATTTTTTTTCTCTTCTTTTTATGAATATATATGCAACGGGTTGAAATCCAGACGAACGTCTTTTCGGAACGACGAAAATATGACTATAGGTATAATTATAGGTAATTATTTACACTTTAAAAATTGATCGTATGTATTAGAGAAATGAAAGTCTTCCAACAGCCGAATTGCGGATCTGTTATATGGAAAAACTAATCGTTCCATCTCGATCCCCACTCGTCTGCGCTCGTTGTCAAATCCATTAATAGGGACAAATTATAATCTTACTAATTTATGTTGTAGTGCAATAAAAACAACAAAGTTTATGATTAAAATTAGTACAAATATATTTATTATAAACTATTATTATTAGGATTTATTTTCATATGGATAATATAATCAGGGGCATAATCATACTTTGTTGCTTTTTTTCATCAAGGGAAATAAACACCTCACATGATTGATCGTAATGAATTGGGAGCAAGGGGGGTCTGTCTGTATCGTGTCGGGATCTGTTTGAAAGAATTGCCTTCTTTACTATCCTGATGATAATCGATTCAATCTACGCGCTCTTCTATATTACAGGTATCGGCAATGGTTCGCCTGACACGCTTTGCAATTAATTCTCCCTCGAGAAACGTTATCTTTTCTCACATTTTCAACTCAAGCCGAGCTTTGATTCGACCTTCGTGATTAAAACGTTAATTGCAGAGTATACGGATTTAAAAAAAAATTCAACAACGAATCGGTCACCATTGCCGTAGCATATTTAAACCGCTATGTAATTATAATATTAATTTGAAAAGCACGGGTAAAAAACAGATCAGTTCCAGGTCTTGTGATTTTGGGCGTAAACAGTGAATGGTAGTGTTTTTGTAACTTCGATTTTCCACTATGTGCCTAATGGAAAACAAAAAAAAAAAAAAAATCGTTAAAAAGTATGTGTGAAACTTTTGATAAACTTTGTTACTGTAATCAACTCCAATTCACACCTGTCTGAGCTATCATTAATTTCATTTACCTCTTTCTTTTTGTATACTTTTTTAACAAAATAAAAAAAAAGTACACAAAAAATTAATGTTAAAGAATTGATATCTTACTGCGAATATATTATATTAACAAAATTTGATATATTCTATATGTATATTATAATTGTAGCAATTCAATTGTACTTGGAGTACAAAAAAAAAAAAAAGAATTGGAGTTTAAGAGTTTCTTCTACGACTTGAATCATACGTCTGTGATTTGTTGAGAAAATGTTAATGCAATGTAAAAAGTAATTCTTTGATAATACTTCAATAGTTGAAACATAAACAATTTACTTGAAAACTATATCATTTTCCTCTATTCATCACGCAACTCATGATACTCGTTTTTATTCATCCTTTATTACCAAAGTTATTATTCAATTGCATTTCTACAATACGACCACTGCCTACGATTATTTACAAGAGCAGTTTAAATTCTCTGCTTTTTATACTTATGACCTAACATCATATGTCTTCTTTATAAACAATTTTTATTTTACCATTTTTGCAATTTCATTATTAATATTATTATTTTTATATAGAAAATTTATATGTGATTAAAACAACGTAAGTAATAATAATTACTCGTGAGCACAATAAACAAATTTGTACAATTTATTATGCGCATCCTCCCCGTAATAGTCTTACACCTATGTTATACGCAACATTTTGTCGGACGTACACATACAACATACTCTAATGCAATGCATCCAAGAGATATGGGCGGATTTACACTTATTCTTGTTTCACCTCGATATTTATTCATTTTCACACATTCGTGGAATCCGTATGCGAGATTTTCATGGAACTGCGTCTGACAAATCGTTTCATTTAACAGTACGATCACTACCAAGTGGCTGCTCGCCAATCTCACTGCCCGACGGCATTCTCGTAATTATCGTTTAACGTGCATATTGAACGATACATGTCTCAAGCCATGTATTAATCGGTATAATGTATAATTAGTGGAGCTGTGCGAAATAGTCACTGGCGTCAAGGGGGCGGAGAGTTCAAGTTAAAAAAAAAAGAACCAACAAAGTAGCGAAAAAAAAAAACAAACTCTTTTGTACAGTAAAAATCATCATGTTACGAATCTGTTTAATTTTTCTCCTCATTAATCAAGTAATTTGCCGAAAATTCACGATTACAGAAATATTTATATTTCAATTGTCGAATCATAAGCCCACGATTCGTCGAGAATACTTCATAAATCGCGGATATGTAGTTTAAATAAGAGAAATATAAGTTTAAATAAGAGAAACGGTGAAATTTCGCACAGCTTTTATAAATCGTCTATATTTATAACTTATGATCAGTTTCAGTATCTTTTGTTTTTATGTCTGTTACAATTCGTGCTTCTTTCTTTTGCTTGTTAATTAAAACTGGCACAGGTCAGTAGAGTAACACTGCACTATGGTGAAAAAACAGCAATATCGTATTTAAATTCATTTCAACACTCGTTGTTCACCCCCGGTTAGTTTTTAATATCGATTGATCATTTACCCTCGGAAAACTTTTCTCTGAGACTTTTGATTTTGTGTACAAAGTACGTTTCCAACGATTCTGCACACTTGAAGAACGGAGACTCCTTGGGGTTGTAGTAACGACAGTTGTCAAATATCTTGGTCATGTCTCCTATAAACTCACTCAGCTTCTTGTAAGACCTGTCGTTTATCCTCAACTCTATCGTTTGTAAATCTGGAAACGGATTAGATGGATAAAAAAAAGGGATGGCTAACCGTTGGTAAATGTCTGAAATAATTCCAAGTTACAAGATATTGGAAATTGTATCTCCGTACTCACCCATAGGTTCTTTTATAACTTTGTAGTAATCTGGTGCCTCGTTAGGATCAACAGGCTCCATGAACGGCCAGGCACTCTTGTGCGCCTGCAATAACAACGAAAAGTATTCAGATAAGTCCTCGAATCCAAATCGACGTAATGTTGTTAAAGGTTTATCACTCTACCTGAATTTGTTTAATCAACTTCTTCAAAAGGTCGAGATCCTTCCCGTTAAGATTCTTCATATTGGCAAAGTTGACAGACGAGTTACGCTGGCAATTGGGGCAAACGTATTCGTCGATGTTATCAGCTTCGGACTGAAGAATTCCTACGCAACGACCATGGAACCAGTCCTGGCACTTGTCGCAGCATATGTAAAACCTTGAATGGCAAAATAGAGACGATCGATGTGATTCAAGATGATTCGGAATGAAGAATTACGATTTTTTTTCTTTGATATAATGGTTCCACGATTGACTGAATGGTGTTGGCGCGTTATTATCATCATTATTTATTGAAATCTTCTCGTGAAAAGATGCGATGTAAAAATGATCAACGTCGGTTGCAAAGAAAAAATACTCACTGAGATTCGTCGTAAGGCTGCTTGCAAAGACAGTACAGTTCCTGCGTGTCTCTCGCATGCCGGCACTCAGTACATACAAACTCAGAGAGGGATTTGCTCATTTCTTCCGTAATACCCACGCAGTCTCCATGGAACCAATTGTTGCAGAGATCACAACCCACATAAAACCTGTGGTCAAATCCGATAACAAAATTATCCCTTCTTTTTCGCTATTTCATATTCAAACATTGAACCGAACCATCCAAACTTCTGACTCTTCGGTTCGAACTCAAATACATTTCCATTACTTAAAAACATTCAAAGCTTCATCTATGACCTAGATCAAACGTGGGACTCACTTAGTTTCATCGTAAGGCGTTCTGCACAGGCAGTAAAGTTTCTCTTTCTTAATACGTCCTGCAGGAATGGCAGCCGAAACGCCCGGAGGTGTGACGTTGTTCCCTTGCGATCTGTGCTTCTTAGGTCTGCCCCCGCGATTCGGCGGACTGACGACGTGTTGAGCAGCCTGGGCATTGGACTTGCGTTTCGCACTGCCGACTTTGACTTCGTCCTGTTTGTGCCTCTCCGCTTTTGTTCGCGTAGCTAATTCAGTTGAAAGATCCTTCTGGAATAAACGATACACCATTATTATCAGTCTTGATATACGTTGCATCGACGAGGACTATCACGCGTCGTAGATTTCGCAATTTTCATTGTCGCCTTACCTGAATATCAATCTGCAACTCTTTCTCCAGCAGAGCTCTCTTCTTTAGTATATCTTTTTTCAGTAATTCCTTGTGCCTGAACAGTAATACTTGCATACGTGAATGTACTTGTTGCTTTCTCCTCTGTTCTTGAGAATCCCGTATTTTACCCGCACGATTCTTATGAGGTCCGTCGGTACTCTCAAAAGCCTCTATAGTCTTAAGTGCCCTAAAAATACAATTCAGCATGATAAAAGATTGAAAGAAACCACATTCTCTGCATTGGCAATAATTGCTAGAGAAATAATGAACCTACTTTGCTATATCTCGCGATTCTTGGCGGGAAACTGGTCTTTTCTTGGGCGTTTCGCTCCATTCCTTATCCTTATCATTGTTGACAACAGTCGGCGTGGTGGGCGATGCCAGAGGTGGAATGTGTTGGGGTGGTGGTCTCTTTCGAGAAGGAGCTCTAGGAGTAGCGGTAGGCGGTGTTCCGTGACTCTGGCTACTAGTCACGGAACTTTCGACACCACCTTTCATTTGCTTCTCCTGATAACGTTGCAGTTGGAGTAGTTTCTCTTCTATTTCAGGATTAAGATTTTCCTGCTTTAGTGCGTTTTTTATTGCTGAAAGAAACCACCGTCGTATAAATGTCTTCTTCTCTTTCTGCCACTTAATGGTAAAGTTGAGATACTGTTCGCAATTTCAATGGTCCAAACCAATTCAGAATTCAAAGCATACTATATGTTATATTAGCTCAACCAAACGAACAGAGAAAGAAAAAAGAAATTCTGCGCTTACTTTGCTGTATGTAATCCGGAGTGAGAACGAATTTGTTGGGCGAGGTTTGATTAGGCTCTTGGGAAGGCTGTGCCGGTTGTTGTCCATTAGCGACAGTGGCTCGTTGCGGTTCGTTGTCTCCGCTGGTCGGACGTCCCACCTGCTGAACTACGACCTTGGGTTTGGCCGGGGAACCGGGGATGCTTGCGAGCGTCGGAGCTGGAGTAGCAGCGGTCTCTGTCTGAGGAGCTGGAAAACAAATAGTTTTATACAGCGACTGAACAAAAAATGGGACAATCACTGAAAGTGAACATTGGAAATTGGATTAAGATCGATTACCAGTGGATGGAGGAACAGTTGCGTGAGGGGGCGAGGCTAGCGGCTGCTGAGTTTGTTGAGTCTGTGCCGGAGTAGCTGGCGTACGAGAAGTAACAGCAGTTTGAGTTCCCGGTGCTGGTTGAACAGCCAAGTATATTTTCGTTGGCCCAAGTACGCCCTGCTTCCCAGTCGTTGCTTGTGCTGAAACATTAGCAAAATGATTAACAGACATTTTTATCGTCGACGTAATCTATTGCGACACAACTTTTACAGATTATGGACAGTTTCAGATAAATATGCGGGAGAATTCGTAACAATAATGGTCACCGACCTTTGAGCAGTTGTTGTTTAACTTGCTGTTGGACCATGGCTAGTTGTTGCGGAGTGAAATCAGCGCCTTGCAATCCTTGCAGGACGATTCTGGGACCTTGAGTCGTCTGTATCACCTGCGCCGTGACGCATTTGATTATTGTACCAGGTGGCTGACCAGCCAACAACGACGCCTCGACGCTGCCAGGGGCGGGAGCTGCTGCAGGAGGATTATTAGCGACCGGAGTAGCCGGTGTCGTCGCAGTCTGAGCACTCGTGGCTGTATTTGTGCCTGTTGGTTCTGTAGCTTGCGTCTGGGCAACCGCTGGCTGAGGTTGCTGCACCATCGTACCTATGACGCACAAATAACCAATTATACGTGATGACAGATTTGAAAATTTGAAAATATTTTATCTTGTATGAAAAAAAAAAAAAAAAAACCCAAGGCTTTGATGTTTCTTACGAGACAGGAAACTAAAATGAAAAATGTCTAACCTTGTTGTGATTTTGTTGGTGTAACAGGATTTTTCACAACAAGACCACCACTAGACGAATTTAGATGTACAATTTGATTACCAGTCGGAGTGCTTCGGATGACTACTTGTTGACCTCCGATTGTAGCTAACTGAGCTTTGCCGGAAGCCAACTGTTGAGCAAGAGCAGCATTGTTGACCACTATTTGATTCGTGTTTACTATCTGCCCACCAGGTGTGATTGCCTGGAAATTTGCATTCGTTCGATGAATATACACGATATTGAAAATCGACCTAGGCTCAAACGTCAGACTCCTTCTCATTATAATTCGCCAATTACCTGTGCCTGTGCCGCCGCTTGTTGCGCTTGAGGCTGAGCTTGTACGCTCGGCGTTTTCATAGGACTGGCTTTGGCTGCCGGTGTCGTCACAGTCGTCGCTGTTTTAATGGCAGTTATATTGCTCATAGTCTTAACACCGCTCTGTGGAATCGAAAGAGAACAAGATCCGGGATAAATTATTTGTATCATTTTTGTCATCCAAATAATCGAGTATTATTATTTCTTACCTGAGCCACAGTTGCACCTGTCGATGTTGTAGTCGAAGGAGTCTGCTGAGGAGAGGCGGCGATAGCTTGACCAGTGTTGAGAACGTGAAGTTTGCCATCTGGCATCTGTACCAGTTGCTGACCAGGCATAAGTCCTCGGACTTGTAGTTTACCATCCGGCCCTCGGAGGATCTGCACTCGTTGCTGAACGTGTTGAACAGGGGTGTTGGATGCTGAAAAAGAAGTTGGACGTTCATTTCCACTCCCACATTGAAAAAAAAAGAAAAAAACGAAATCAAAACACCGAATGAGCGAAATTACCCGACGAAGGTTGATTGGTGTTGTTAACTTGACCAGCTGCCTGATTCGTGACTTTGATAAGGGACTGCTGCTGTTGCGACTGAGACTGAGGCGTTTGTGGGGTACCTGGAGTCTTAGGCAGAATGCTGGTTGGACCTGATACGACTCGAGTTGTCCCGTCGGAAGCTGTAAGTTGATAAGTTTTAATATTCCGATTTGCAGACCCATATAATGTATAATCATACGCAATAGAATAGAAAAACTTACATTTGGTCATGTAGATACGCCTCGTGCCGAGGAAGGTTTTATTTTGAGTCGGCGTAGTCAGTAGAGAAGTGAGCTGCGACTTTCCAGCACCGGTATTAGGACTGGCAGGTATGGCAACTTTGGATACAACTTTTACCGTACCATCTGTTCGTCGAGAATAAGAGGAAAGAAGAATTAAGATTAGAAAGACTTTCGATTTACTAACTTTGTGCGATCGTTTATGAACAGAGGCGAAATTCACCTGGATTAGAATTAGAAGTGACTTTAACGAGCTGGTTGCCCGAGGCTGAGGAGTTAGCGGGACTCTTCAGAGTTTCAAGAGCGCGTTTCTGTTGATGAGCGGCTCTCTGCAATCGCAACTGTTGCTCCATTTTCTCCTTAATCTCTTCCGGGGTAGCTTTACCGCTGACAAGCTGATCCACCACACCTGTAATCGATCCCCTGTTCCCGCCCGTAACAACGGACTGAGGTACTCCGGATCGACTCCTAGTAATAATCTGGGCATTAGTCTTCTCTAACCTGAAGTAGAAAGACACACACCAAGCAGGATTGTTAGTATTTTTTGGTGTTAGGCCAGGATGGATGGGATTATTTGGCAAAACACATTCGACAGCACGTGATCGCCGCAGGACCGCAGATTTAATTGAAGCAGCATTCCCTTCGTTCTTTCAACGAATCACACAGAAACAATTACAATTTGTCAGTTTCGTATTCCCGTTATTTTCTACTTACTTATCTCCGTACTGCTTGATCTCCCATAGATCTAGCTTATCTTCGTCCACCCATTCTTCGGTGACTTGTGGTTCTGTGCTCTGAGGTGATTCGGGACGTTTTCTTTTCCTCAAACCGCTCCGAATAGATGTGACTTCTGGAAAATGATAACAGACATTGAAATTACACCGATGATGGATCGCAAATGACGAAAAAAAAAATTTCACCCACCTCTTATTTGTTTCGGTAGTTCTAGAGGTATGAGAACTTTTCTACGAAGATACTGCGCTCTGTCCATGAACTGGCCCACATGCCTGTGCTTCAGGATTTCCAGAGACATTATTTCGTTGTCGGTAGTGACTTGGTGTTTTCCGTCCGTCGATAAAGGTTTCGCAGACATGTCGTCCCAGCGTAGGCACGCCCATAATATTCTCAACTGAATGGCAGCTGCCGCCAGAGACTTGAGACCAACGGTCCGGTAGAGCCAACAAGTTTTGAACAATGGTCTGGGACAGGGATACGGCCATACCGACGTATTTGCCTGAAACGAAGCCGTTGATAAGATTTCGATTCGACCGAGATATACGATTGCTTGAAATAAGGATTTGCCAATACCTTAGCCATATGATGAAAGCCATAAACAGGAGTTCGCCCCCCGAGTCTCGACAGTTTCCTAAGTTCATGCTGAGGCAATACCAGAATGCTACGATGTTTATTTCTGGTAGCAAATGTCGAACATAAGGGATATTTAACAGGGGTTCGTTTCTTGCGCCTATCGGCGAGTGAAATTGAAACTTTCTTCAGATAAACGCTTCCCTCTGTGCAAACGGTCGAATATATCTTCTCGGTTCCATCGGCGGTCAATTCTCTAGCGCTGGTCGAACTCCGCTGCACAGTTCTGCCTCGACGATTGACGACCATTGTCTTCAATCCCCTGTTGTTTAGATTGCTGAAAATACCCGGAAAAAACAATCAGAATAATTCGCCCAACTATGAATCCACATATCGCTCGATAGAGATCTATTTCTTACCAAGTTTTAGTCTCTGACGCGACAGAGACGGAATTACGAGCCGTGGAAGTCTCCTGCAAGCTCTGTACCACGCCGTCTACCGTTTTTATTGTTTGCTGGGAAGTTGTGATCGTCGTTGTCGTTACAACATTGCTCGTGGTTTTTATGGTAGTTGAAACTTTGTCCTCATCAACTGTGCTCCCATCCTCCTGAGTAGAAGTTTCCAGTTTAATTCGTTTGGCGGGTCGGGAGGGTCCGTCGCTGAGTCTATTAACAACGACGTTAGTAGCTTGAACTTCCTCGGCGCAATGTGTAGCCATAGCGACGGCGGACTCCAAGTCCCTTCTAATAGCGTCTTTAGACTCGTTGGAAGCCTCTTGTTTCGGAGCTACCTTTAAGGGTTGAGAGGACGACGATGCGCCGAACGGAGCGAGACTGGGCAAGGATTGATTGTTGCTCAAGTTATTGGCCTGCCTCAGAAGAGTTATCAAATCTCGTTTGATCCTAGCTTTTTGCAAACAAATTGGCGAGTAGCAAGTCGAAGTAAGACTCTGCGCTGCTGCGTGAGGTTTTCCTGGCGGCGCGGTCATGTTGCAGTATTTAGAATAGCAGCTGCCATTTTTCGATAAACGCATTATATTGGCGTACTGAGTTCGGACTTGTTGAATTCGCTTTCCTATAGCAGTGAGCGTATCTCTCGCCGTCGACGATATCCCCTTGTTTGGCATTTTTCCTGACAAAATACTTTGCAACGATCCATCCCCAGCGTCTGTGTCACTTTCTTCGTTGTTCTCTATATCCACTTCTGTATCTCCTTCGCTGTTCTTCGGAGCAACGGCCGTGGTTTGTCCAGCTAGTTCCTTAGTCTTCTCCTGATATAATAATCGACCGGATGTATTCATACGATTCATAAGAATGGCAAAATGGGTGAGGCAAAATAATTGTACTCACCGTTTGGGACAATCTTCTTTCCTCCAAAAGCTTGAGATGCGTTCTTCGAGATAGAAAATCGTCAATTCTCGTCTTTTTCCCGATTTTGGGATAATGCAGACGACCTGGGGTGGTCAGTGCCTTGGTGACGTCGATTTCTTCGAACCGTTGTATCGGTAGAAACACCTTCTCGATCTTCATTCCAGCTAAAACTGATTCACAGATCAAAATTATGAGTATCATCTGAAAAAAAAAAACACGAATCTAAAATGCTACGGAGTATCGTCGATCACTCACAGGGTATATGAGGCTTATTCTCTGGTTCAGACTTCATGGCAACATCCCCCTCCTCGTCTTCTTTCACCTTGACCTTTTCTTCCATTTTTATTTCTCCAGTTTCGTTCTCTTGTTTCACCGTATCGGCGGCTTCTTCCATCTTGATTTCTTGTTTGACAACTGCCCCGGTTTCTCCAGGCTCTGATTTCACCTCCTTCGATTCTTTAGGCTCGCAGTACTCTTTTATCAAAAATTCGTAGGTCGGCGGATCGAGGGCTAATATTTTAATGCCGCCCTGGTCCCGGATCTGCACCATAACCTTCTGCGGTCCAGACTTCAATCCAGGTTTGGTCACATTGGGCGACCTGTACCTCCGGCTTGCCGACAGCCAGAGCCAACCCCACTGCCCGTGAACCCTGTACTCTTCGCCTTTCTGCTTCCAGACTTGATGTTTCAATCCCAAAGTATACTTGACAAAGTTATACGTGAGCCTATTGCGCTCCTCTTCGTCTTCCTTCTCCTTCTTATCTTTCTTATCCTGCCTCTTCTTCTCTTCCCTCTCAAGCGCCGTAACTCGCTGCAGCTTCACATGCCCAAGTTGGTCGTGCCACACGCTCGCAAAAACGACAGACTTGATGCATGCCTGCAGAACGATCAGAGCCCTCGCGAAATCCCGCGGATTGACGCAAGCGCCGACAGCGGTGGTCCAGGGTTTTCTCAGCAGAGGCCAATTTGTGTGCATAAAAGGAGCCTGGATGCTACCTTCGAGCTGTAATATGGTTTGCCGCAACGTACTAACCAGGAGAGCTCGGGTCCCCGTCAAACTGCCGACCCATTTGAACTCTGAGGCTTGCGTGAGCGAGAATTTGTGGGAAAGATGACGTTTCTTGTCCCGTTCTTCGTTGCGCTGGGGTTTGTTCAGCGCTATGGGGTTGGTGCTGTACTGATTTACATAAGATTTGAAACCGTTGTCCATGCCGAGTTTGAACAGATGTGTTCCGGCAGCAATTTGATGCGCCTTTTGACGGGTTATCCTAGTCCCGTCGCTCTCGTCTTTAATTGTTTTGTCTAGCTTGTCTAGTTCTTCTTTGGACAGTATGGCAGTACTCCGTCTCTTCAAATCGTCCATATTGAAAGTTCGAGGTTGAAGCGAGCCTGTCTTTGATCTCGTGACGATGGTATGTTTCTTGCCTGTGTGGTTAGACGGTTCGTTTTTTAGTCTCAGCGATAACGCATCATCTCGTTTGTACTTACCATCTTTTCCGATCTTCAAACGATCCTCGTCACCTTCGATGATTTCCTCTTCAATTTCCTCAGAGGACGAAATCGAGGCGTTTGTCTTTGAAGTCTTTGCGGCTGGGTCGGTAGGTGCCGGTACAGTAGTTGCAGCTGTAGTTCTTACCGTCTCATTGGAATCTCCCCCACCGCCGACTTCTACCGTTTCTGCTACATCGTCGACAATTTTTTGCCGATCTACATCCATTCCATCGCCACCCGCCGCAGCTAATTGTTCTTCCGAGGAATCTGTACCCTCGTGCATTCGGCGCACCATGTCTTCGGCATCTTGCCTCTCCTTCTCTTTCCTCTCCTCTTCTTCTTTGACAAGTTTTTCTTGTTTCTCTTTTTGCACTCTCAGTATGTTGGCTACAAAACAGAAAAACAAAATATACCCAGAGTTTGAACACCTCAATAAATAGTAATCAGCATCGATGCAGATATAAACATTAGGAATGTGGGCGCACGTTTTTTCACGGCAAGTTCTATTTAGTTACCATTTTCAACTTCCAGGTAGGATTTCTTGTTTCCTTTGCACTGGTTCGTTATTTTCTCCGTAAGCTCCATTTGCCTCACGATTTCCTCCTTGTAGTCGGACAACTCGCGGTACAGAGCAACTTCCATTTCATTTTTATCCAAACTAGCCACAAGCTCTCCAAACTGCAACGGAGTGCTATAATACCAAACTTCTCCGTCTTCGCTTTCGCTGCAATAACAATCAGCAAATTTCATCGTCAGACATAGAGTACGGAATAGACCGTTGAAGAATAATCCAATCGGCGACAAAAAAGCTTTCGTACTCCGTTTCGACAAGATCTACGAAAACTGACGAACAACCAACGCGGAGCAATATCATAAAACCGAAACTCACACAAAGACTCTTCTGCCAAGGAACCAGTACTTTCTTCCGTGACGATCGAACCCCAAATGTTCCTGTCTGCACAGCAGACCGTTCTTCTCGACGTCGGGCAGGCAGTCGACGACTCCGGTGATTTTGTGCGCCCTGCATATGCTGCATTGCCAGTCCTCCGTGGGGACGTCTACCAGAGGTGGCTCGACACATTCCAGATGGAATACGGCGGGACACGTTTCGCAACAAAGGAGATCCCCCAGTCGGTGACAGACCCGACAGTGATCGTCGTAATGCACGTTTCCTGCGAGGGAAAGGTGAAAGAATGATCGGATTACTCCGCGAATGAAGAATAATGAATCGATCATAAATACTGAAATACCAAACGTTAGAATAATACCTTCGTGCAAGAGATCCTCTCTCACGGGATTAGTTATAAGGAATTGATCTGTTAAAAACTGCAATACTTTGAGCCGATCTTCGACCGTAGTGAAGGGATATTCGCACGAGGAAAGTATCTGCAGTATATTCTGGTCAAAGGACTTGTCGCTCTCGACATAGGATCTCAATACTTCGGGCCAGGTCATGGGGTCAACAAAATACAAGCTAACATTGACAGAATCTTTTTGATCTAGGGGTCCAAAGTGAGTCTGCTGCGAGTCCTCCTCTCTGAGTAAAGCCTTGACGAGCATAATGTGAATCTCAGCCAAAAGGTTGGTCTGGTCGTCGCAGACCAAGGCTGCGCAAAAGTCCTCGAATCTAAAAGACGAGAGTCTGACCAGGGTTCTGAAGTGCCGCAAGACCTCGTAAATGGACAAAGAGGGAAGCACGAGCTCCTTGGGCATGAGCAAGTCGTCGGAGGATTTGGGCAGGGTCAGAGGAGGCAGTTCGCGATTTTGGAGCCACAGAGGCTCCGGACTGGGAGCTCGCTGGGCCTGCTGCCCTAGCAAAGTCTTTCTGGGCGTTCCGCTGGTGGTGCTGTAGCTGGAAAGTGAAAAATCACTGTCGCTGGATGGGTCGGGTTCCTCCAGGCTCTCCGAGGACTCTACGTCGCTCTGAAGAGGGTCTTCGTCGACGTCGGTTTTGTCGCTGGACTCGTCCCCAAAATCCGATCCGTAGTGGTACTCCGAGTCGTGATAATCGACGTTGGGATTGTAGCCTCTGCGCTGGTAGGAAGCGGCGCCCGAGTGTCCGCCTTTCCTCGCGTGCTTGTCCCGCGTCCCTCTGGACTTTTTGCTGCGGGTGCTCCGGCGGCTCTCCTCGCTCTCGACGGGAGAGGACGCCCGCGACGCTGTGGGAGTGCTCGGCTGTGAATTCGGGGTTTCCGAACCCTTGTTTTGCAGGTATTTGGGCTTTTTCATTAAGTGATATTGGAATTTTTTCGGCCTCTCCATAACGACCGACTTCGGGGGACGCCCACGTCGTTTGCCGCCTCTCCCCGTCATTTTTGGACGTTACTCGATAGTCTGGTCAATTAACGTCAAGCCTCGTATTTAACACGTGGTTTATGAAAACGCGCGCTTGTAAACAAATACAAATGACACCGTTGAAACGAAATGGATCCCATGTTTGTACTCTGATCTTTGCGCCATTTTTTGGCTATAGTCACGTGACCAAACACCAATTTATCATGATAATGTAAACGCGTTGGTGCACTTTATCCTCTGACCGATTCGATGCGGTCCAACAATTGCTCCGGTGCAACAATAAAAACTTGATTTATTATCAATAAGCGACAAAACGAAGCACAGAATTTCCATTCACTGACGCGAATGTAAGGGGAAATTACAATATCTGACCCGTTTAGAGACCGGCGCTCCAATTGGCTGGGCGAAACGCCGCCATGTCAACCCCGCCGAGCATCTGTTCTTTTACAAAGGTTTATCACCAAAGGAGAATCGCCGATTGTCACAAATATATTATCCCTTTATTATTGCCGTCAAACGTCCAACTTTCGGATTTATTTAGCGAACGATAACTTTCAACGCTTATTTTGTGCATTTACGTGAAACAGACCCGGGGCCCAATCACATCGCTCGTAACTACAATTATTCCTGACACATCGGCAGTAGGTGGCGACACGGGCGTTTACGAAAAACCGCCATATTCCGAGGATCTACAAAAGATCCGAGAAGAAAATTGGCCCCGACCATGTGCGGGAGGTTTTTCGAGATTTCAAGACCAGGTTACGTCATTCACCCGGTTAAAGAATAATTTAGATTATTTTTTTCAAACAAAAGATAAATCGATTCCGTTTCCGCATTAATTAGTTGCGATTGAGCGTAGCTTCCGATTAGGGAAATAAAAAACCGACAGTCGCTTCGTTTTTTTTTTATCGCTCGTTTAAATCGCGTCGAGTCGCGCCATCTACACGGTGATACTTCGTGGCGGAAGAGCGGCGAGAGAAAGTGAACGCAGCCCCCAATCGCCGTCACATCTGTCTGCTACCGGCTACGTTCTAGAATCTAGCAGCCGATCTTTAAACAATTAAAATGGCTGTCTGAGCAGAAGTGAGAAATACGAAACGAGAAAACGATAGCGATAGATATCGGTCGAGGTATAGAAATTTCGTCAAAAAATCGTCGCTGTTGCCGCGTAGGCGTAAAATAACCGTTGCGATGACGATGTACGCGTTAAAACCGATCATTTCGATGCCCGCCGATGATATTTACAAACCGAAAACCATGTACGAGATGAAAAATATTCACGGTGCTCGAGGGCCGAGCGACCATACGCCAAGGAGTCACGAGAGCAAGATAGTGTCGGATATTGCCGAACAGGTTATCAAGTTTTTAAAGGTTTCAGTCATTTCCATTATTCACTTAACTGTAACCCTAACATCGCAAGCAATCAAAATAAGTATTTACTCACGGTTTTCGGACAGGCATGCTCCCCAAAACGATAATTAATTCCCTGGCTTCCCTTTGTCTGGCTCATCCGACTCCTCCCAAAATTTCCACAAGCACTAATCACGATCAACTGAGAAAGCGGTTATGTCAGCTAGTGTGATCAATGTGTGACTCCTTACTGACCCCACCAATTTTTTTTTGCTTCTCTTTCTTCTTATTTTTTTCTCACGATACACACAGCGTGAAAACGATGTCAACAGCTTCCTCTGTCTTCCAAATAACTAAGATCTTCGCTGACAATGAAAATTCCTAAAACTCGAAAGCAAAAATAGTAAGAATACGACAAACACAATGAAATAAGAGAATCAGTCGGAAATTTTGAATCTCAACGATCGACGTTGATTCCGTATTGTTGTTTTCATAATTTTTATTGGCAAAGAGAATACGAAAATTGGTTTTCCACCCCGCTTCATTGCACATGCTGTTTTAAATGTGGGCAGACGTTGAATGAGCAGTTTTATTCCTTCAGAGCCCACTGCCGGAAGTAGCAGAGCTTGAAATAAGGCAGGAGAAGATTTTGGCTCAGCTTGCGGAGCTGAAAAACCAAGTTTCCAGCCTCTGCGGTATTTTGAAAAGTTCCAACCAGAATAAATCAACCTCTGCTACCACGCGATCGAACAAGGTAAATTTTGATTTTTCATATTTCCCTCGTTCTATTTCAGACATATCACAATTTTTTGTTGGCAGGAAAAGATCAGCGTGGACTTGGTGGTAAACGCTAATACCTCCAAGCCTCCATACTCGATACTGGCTATAAGAAATATCTGGAAGGACACGGACGTAAAAATCACGCCGTACAAGCACTCGAGCACCACGCCACCGTTCCACGATTTCCCCATAGGAAAAAAAACCTACAACAATAGCCAGAACAACTCCATCGACGTATCGTTGATATGGAAAAAAGGTGAATATTTTATTTCCCTTCTCTACAAAAGACGCCAGCTATTCCAGTCTGACAAATCTTCTCTCTTTCAGTCGCGGACCTTGAAGTTGTTGCTTCGGGTGTTCGGGGAACTCCGGTAGTGGGTGAAGTGAATCTCTTGAGGTACCTGAGCAGGCTGGTAGAAAGCCAGAATTACGAGAGTGGAGCGGGTGCTGTTGAATCTGTGAAGATAGATTCCGTGCTAGACCTTTGTCACGAGTTATCCTTTGTGGATTCTCCCAAGGCTGTTAATTCAGCGTTCTCAACTCTAGGCAGTAAATTAGGCAGCAGTTTGTGGCTGGTCGATCGCAGCAAGCCCAGCATAGCGGACGTTGCTGCCTGGTCAGCTATAAAACGATTGGATCATAAAAAATTGCCTGGTAATTTAGCCGGCTGGTTCACAAGATGCAACGATTTATTTTGGCCTAAATAAATTCGTTTTAGCAATTGGTATTATTACAAAAAATATACGGCGATATTTTGTTAATAAAGATCATAATTTTATGTGTCAAATGTTCGTGTAATCTTTTCTCATTTCATTCGCATACTCATTTTTCTGTATTATTACGCTGAGAGACAATCACTGGGTGTTTACTTGAACTTAAGAAAAGATAATCGGGATTGGCAAAAACTCCTTATCTAGTGTCGTAACATCAATTCAAAACAGCTTTCAACTTACAATTAGCTGGGTAAAATCTTCGTTGCATATACAATGTGAGATAAATGATACAACTTCAGTAGTGTTACAAACATAAATATTTAGAAATTCATAAATCTTTATTAAAAGGATAACTGATTTTTTTTCTCTTTAATACACAAATGCATTATAATTTGATTGATTAACTTTTTTACTTCTCTTCAATCATTTATAATTTATATTCAATAATAATAATCATAATAATAATAATTACAAACGTAAAATAACATAAATAATATAAGAATGAAAAAATGTTTTGAACTAAAAAAAAAACTTGTTGGCAGTGTTCAAGAGACACGTTCGTGTTCCTTTCTATTATCATTATTATTATCATTAGTATTATTATTATTAATTATTATAGTAGTTCTTTGTTACAACACGGAACGGTGATTTGTTTTTATTCGTTCATTTCTATCACGTAGTAAAATCTAGATTTTTATCTGCTCCGAGGTCTAGTGCATATCAACTTGTTTCCTAATTTTTTCATTTTACTTTTTCTCTAATTAAGTAGCAGATGAATTGATGCACCTATTGCCATAAATTAATACTATCCGTTTTCTTATCCTCCAATCTCCGCTTGAAGTATTATAATAATTTGATATAGTCGTAATCAAATATAAGTAGAAAGTTTCAGCCTTTTTCTATTACCCTTTACTTGGTCCTAGATAATTTAACGATAAGAAAAACAACATTACAAAATGCGATAGAAAAAAAGGACTAATCATTAAGCTCAATATTGGAATTATTTATAATAATTTACAGAACCGATTTTCCTTTTTTCATAACTTTACGACAAGAAATAACTAAGAAGATTAATACGGGTAACATTCACGTTCTAAATTTCCAGACTGTTTAGGCTTGTGAATTTGTTCATCGCTTATATAAATTTGCAATAATAACAATAATAAATACGGAAATTATCATCAAGTTGAAAATCAATTGATAAATTCTGTATTGTTCATTGTTCAAATATTTTCATACCTACGTATATTTTCATTTATACATGAAAAAGAGATTCTTACTATTTAAATTCAATTCAGACCAGCATAGGCTGCTCAAATAATAATGAAGTATTTAATCGCATAGTCTGTGTTTTGCTAGTATAAGAATTCACCATCTCAGTAAAGTTACGATTCTTCAATCGCTAGTCCAAACGAATTGCACCACACACGTTCGTTCTTAAAAAAGTTGATAAAAAAAATAAATTTAAATAATAACGCCACTCAGTTCCTTACGCAAATAGTCACATTGGATAAAAGTCTCCTCTGCCATAGAATGTCGCGACAGGAAGTAAGTACGAAGTGGAATCTCTCCAAACGTTTCAGTTAACTCAACACGAGGTTTCGCCAATTCTATATTACTTTCAGAAATCTTATCACGAGAGACTTTGGTTTTCAAAGTATTTCCTATAAATGCAATAAAAGACACGAGTTCTCGATCCTATCTAACGTAGCACAAATCTAAGACTGTAGCTTCCTCTAAAGTCATTTACCGATAGTAGACTATACATTTTACAGTATATTATGAACGCGAAATTACTATATCAAGTAACTATCTACACTATAGTATGTATAAAACGAGTGATTCCGAACGTTGAAAAATTGTATGCGTGAGATGAGTAGGTGTAGCCTATGAATTACCCTAATACTCTTATCGGCTAGCTACTATATTCGCTAAAATTGAGCTTATCGGGTAGAAAAATTGAGAGTGCCTAGAGTTATAAATAATATAGTAAATATATATAACAATATATCACAATATGAAGATGACCTAAAACCTAAGATTACCAATTTCATCAAGTGTCTGGGCACTGGGCACCGGGCACTGGGCACAGATTCTCCGCTAACATTTATTCCGCACATCACAGTGTCCGTCTTCGGAGAAGTTAATAGTAGTCTATGTTATTGTCATATTCTCCCCGACCGCGTACCGCACTTTTTGAGATGTTGGTCGAAGTCTTTTTATCGTTAGTTCTTTGGAGTGAAATCAAGGATCATACAAACGAGGAAAAACCTGGCAAGGGCGCCCTTGACCTCGCCATATTGTTCATTATGATTTGTCCCCCGTTTAAACTGACCACTGCGCTTCCTTCCGGCTCAGAGTCCGTGTAAGAGGAATAATTTCTCACTGGCTTTTGCCTCTTCCAAGACTGCCTCAAGGAATCGTTTACATTCGCGTAATGATTCACGAACGAGTGAGGGTCCGATTGGACGCTTTCATTCTCGCTCTCAGATCCCTGAAACAAAAGATCAGAATGAAGTAATCGTCGTCACATAGAAGTATAACAATTCTCGATCAACTCATTTTACCTGTGAATCCGTGGAACTGATTTCCGACGGTTTTTCTGTGACGCTGCTGTCGTCGGGGTTTTCGTCATAGCCCTTCAAGCTTTCCTCGTCGCTGTGGTACGCTACAGATGCCGGAGAAGGTCTTGGCGGAGATTTTCCTAACATCGTTGGAGGTGGAGGATGATGAGTAGATTTACGAGCCAAAGTGCCGCGTTTACCCAAGGTTCCGCAAGTGCTCGCGACATTCATGGTTCCTCCGCCGGGATGACGCGACCTGTACAATTCCAGGTCTGATTCTTGCCGGTCATCTATGTCCATAGCCATAGATTCTTCGAGAGTCTTTTGTGCTTCTTCTGTAAAATTTACACAGTCAACAGAGATTTTGAATATAAAAAGTACGTTAAAAATGTCTCCAACAAAGCTCACTCACGTTTGTACTTGTAACTCTTGCTTTTTACACAGAGAATTGCGATCACCATGATTATTATGATGACTGAGCAAGCAGCCAGAGCTACCATGAACCAGGTCTGCCGATAAAAGGGTCTGTGCTGCAGGTAGCCGTACTCAAAGTACAGTTTCGAGGGAGTTAAAACCTACAGAAGAAGAGAAATACATAATTTCGACTCGTTCTTGTTTCTCTTTTTTCCGAATGGACGGAGACAGTTATTGAAAATGAACAATTACCGCGTCTTTGGAGTACGCCGGATAGCTGATGCCGTATCGATTGTAAGATATTACTCTGAACAAATACGACGTAGATGGTAAAAGGTTTTGATAAGATATCGTGTATTCGATGAGAGGACCGTTGCTGCTCTTCACTATGGTCTGCCAGCGAGTGTCGTCTGAAATTGATAGATTTCTTTTAATAAACTTTGCAACGAACATTTCGCGTGTAGGACGAGTCAGTTACTTGTTTTTCACGAACACCGAATTAATCACACACTTTGATAGCTGATGCTGATTTGGACTAAACATTGAAAATCCAGCTGGGATAAGTGGATCACAATAAAACGGGGTCACACTACGTCTCAGTTTGAAATCTATCTATCGGTGGGTGTTAGCCAGTTATCTTTTGCTACCATTACAGCAAGTTATTTCAGAGAAGCGTGAGATGACGAGTGACGATGTATTCTGCGGTTTGGATTCCCAACAAATGTCCAGAATCATGTTTCAAGTTCGCCTGAATATTTATCGATCTTTGTCAAATTCCGGGTCAAGATTCAATCTATATAATATTTCACAAGTAAACGAACATAAGCGACAAACGAAATGTACAAACTATGAAACAAAAACAAGGCAAACTAACGAATGATATGAAATCATCGTGAAAAATGTTAATGAATGGGCTAATTCCGTTTTTCACAAATCGTATTAGACGACCAAACTAATTACTTCACACCATGTAAGTAGCTCGAAGGGATTAAAGAAACATTTCTCGTGCTGAAAAATGCGTCAGCAACCGAGTATACAATTTTGACCGAAAAAAGGATTATGATCAACCGAAAACAACGAGGCGTCATTTTCAACTCAATAATTTTCTATGTATACTCGACGGCGGTATGGGACATAAATGCAACGTCTATCGCATTAACTGGCCATCAGCGAATCTACATGTATTGTAACTTACAATGCTGCCAGTCTTCCATAGCTGTATATGTGATATGAAACAACAATATCGTCATATTAATATGAAAGGAAATCGTTGAACCGAAGATAAATAATAACTAGAAATAATATCGTTGACCATTTTTGACTCCATTTTCGTTCAACTTACCCTTGTGTCTAGTTTCAATGTAATATCCCAGTATAGGACCCTTGCCAGAGGCTCCGTTTACCCACTGTAAATCAACGCTGGTTACAGTTTTGGATATTACGAGCTCGCTCGGGGCTACAGGTGACCCGAGCTGTGGTCCGGTTGTGATATTTCCAGATATTGGTGGCCCAAAATCAACCGTTTGTGCCCTGACTGTGAAAGTATAAGTAACTTCCTCCTCCAGAGGTTGAACTAGTAAACTTGTTTCCGTTACTTTCTGCTTAACTTGTTTGCTAAATTCTGAAAGTATCGAAAGCGAGTGAAAATAGTGAATAGCTCTAGTCGCGGTGGATGAGAGTCTATAATTGTAACGATCGCTCACTGTCATTCTGTTCTGCTGTCTCGTAAGCGACGACGTAGCCGACTATCTGGCCATTGCGCATTTTTGGTGGATTCCAAGTCACTCGCATGCTAGTCATTGTTATATCGACGAATTGTAAATCGTACGGCGGTCCGGGTAAATCCTGCATAGAAAGTTTGTTTATTATATCCTCAGGTCGATCTCCACGGTTTTCACACAGAATTTCATCAGGTCAATTATTTTTGAACGTCGTATAATCATAATGGAGACTCACCTCCATAGTTCTAACTGTGATCGGTGGAGTCCTAGGTCCATCCCCAGCCGGATTAAAGGCTAAAACTTCTATTCTATATTCGGTGTATTTGTCGAGAAAGACTAAGCTATGAGTGAGCGAGGAGGCAGGTACAACTTCAATTTCTTCTTCCTGTGGTTTATCGAGTTCTTGCGGGGAGTCTGTGACGACGTAAAATATCTGTAAGCGGGATTGAATATTGTGTTATCAATTATCACGCGAAATCTGATGACGTTGATATAGATATGTTGACGAAAACAAGTTTGTGTCGCCTCACCTTGTAGCCCAGAAGATCCCCATTTTGCATGTCTAACTGCGGAGGTTTCCAGCTCAAATGTACTTCCGTCGATGACAAAGCCTTAGCAGTCAGCAGCCTCGGCTCTCCCGTGGGAACAGCCTCTCCGACGTAAACGGTTACAGGTGGACTCGGCGGACCTTCGCCCTCGGAGTTGAACGGCACCACAACTATTTCGTAATTTTTATCCTCCACCAGATCCATCAGAACTTTCATATTTTGCTGCAAAAGTAATGCATCGATTGCTTGTTACTTTATATTCGGAAATAGTACGAAAAAAGTCCGGGACAGTCATACAAATTGTTTGAATGGAAAAAAAAACGGGAGGTGGGGTGAATATTTTTACCGCAATTCCGGGAACATCTTGTTTCGGCGTGGCTTGAAGAGGGGTAGGGAAATCGGAAACTGGCTGGTAAACAACTCGATATCCACCCGTCGCATGATCTCCGCTCCAATCAATTTCCGCAATAGATTCCCAGTGAACTTCTACGCTGGACGTTGTTATGGGTACGACTTTGAGTCCAGTAACGGCACGAGAAGGAGCTGGAAAGGCATGGAACGTGTGAGAAGCTGCAGCTCCACCGAATCAACGGAATAATAATAATAATAATCTTGATGCACATACCAGTGGGCAGAGTCTGAACTTGAACAGATTCAGCGCTCCATGTGGAGGGACCGATATCGTTAGTTGCTTGAATACGGAATTGATAATGCGAAAACGGTTTTAAATTATTAGCAGTGTAGGAATTCAAAGAAGGGTCGACTCTCTCTGGTATGGTTTGAAAGGGCCCGGAGTTTTCCGCTTTCTGCACCGTGTAGTACCTGCAATAAATATGACATTTTCGTCATCGGAACTTGTTTAGAACTCCAGCCCAACGCACGAGTGTAAAATCTAATAGCAAAATTTGGCAGAATCGTTTGAGCAGAGGCTGAGACCAATGTAAGTACCTCAACGGTGCGAATCCATCACGTCCTGGGGTCCAACTGAACGTGATTTGGCGACTTTGAACCTGTGACCTGCTGACCTGGGGGGCTGACGGGGGTTGAGGTCTTTCTCTGTTATTGGTGGTCAATACGAGAGCGTAAGCAGTTTTTCCCCAGCCTAATCTGGTCTGAGCCGTCACAGAGAACATGTAGTATTTTTCAGGCTGTAGTCCAGTCGCCCTGTAAACGAAATTTATTTTCAATTTACACATTCGATTTCCAGACGTTCCGGAGGTTTTTGTGCGGTGAAACGTACCTGAAGGTACGTTCGGTGGCTGGAAACTCTTTGGAAAATTGAAGATCGAGGCTGCTGTTCAGGTGGAACATTACTTTGTACGCCAAAATTTCGCCGTTTGGATCTTCGGGGGTGTCCCAGATAATTCGAGCCATTGAAAAGCTCACGTCTGGAAAGGACACGTTCGACGGAGCCCCAGGTGCTGGATTAATTAGGGAAGCAATGTTAAACAAACATCATAGACATTTACCGTCGGCTGTTGAACAGAAATTATTTTTTCTCACCATCTTCGAAGGTCTGAACTCTGATCGGAGGCAAACTCAATGCGCCGTCGCCGAGCCTGGTGCAAGCAAGAACTTGGATATGGTATTGGACAAATTTTCTCAGTTCCGTAAGCGTAGTTGTGAATGTAGAATTGCTCGGAATGTTTTTATACTGGAACGGAGATCGATTATTGGCGCCATAATAAACTTTGAAGCCTTCTATTTGTCCGTTTTGATGCTCGATCGGAACGTCGCCCCATTTGACGACTATTGTTGTCGACGATGTTGCATTTGCCTCGACATTTATTGGGCCAAGAGACGGTACTGTGATTGGAAAAAATATTCAATTGATGTGAAATTGACCAAACTTTGCCTAATGATATATGATGATTGAAATAATTCGTATCAATTAGTGAAACCCACCAGATTCGCGAGTTCTCTCCACAGCTTCAGGACTAGGAGAAGAAGAACCAACGTCGTTGTAGGCCATCATAACTATTTCATAAAGTGCAAATTCTTCCATATTCTCCAACACATACGAATTGGCTGTGTGATCTTCGATAGCAATACTCTTGGACTTGTTGGTTCTCAACTCTTTGTAAGTGATATTGTAACCCCGTGGATTTCCGTACCATTCCACTTGCTGTAACGGCTGAAAGAGAAAGAATACTTTGTGAATAAAGATTACCGATCGGGTTTCCAGAGCAAAAGTACACTAGCTGATTTATTCGCGACAAAAATACGAAAGTATAACTCACAATCCATCTGACACGGAGTTCTGTGGCGCTCATCGCTCTTACTGTAACATTTCTAGGTGGATGCGATGGCGGTGCTTGAATAGTCTGGAATTCTTTTGTCGGCTCTGAGGGCTCCGATACGCCAACAACGTTGTTGGCGATAAGCCTCAACTTGTATTGCATAAACGGAGTTAATCCTTCAACGGTGATAGTACTCGCGTCAGGATCGGCTACTTCGTACGTCGTGTACCAGGTCGTATTCCTTGATGTTTGTGCCTGTAAATTTTCAGATATCATTCATCGGAACATGTTAAGTACTACATTCAATTTTGTCGGCTCATCTCAAGAGATAGTCTGTCATAAATGATTTACCTGCACAGTCCACTTAGTGATTGAAGAATTGCCATCAAATCCTGGCGTGAACTGGAGAACAACCGAAAAGGCGTCGATATTCGACAGTGCCAACTTTGAAGGGGGCTCCGGAAGCACAGGCTCAACACCTGATTGAATTGTTGCGATTCTCGGTTTACCAGCACCTCTCGATGTCCATGCGGTCACTTCGAACTTGTAATGCGTCGTAGCCTGTGGACGGAAACACATTATTAATCGAGGTATCTAAAAATTTACAAGTTCGGCGATTTCTTACCTGCAAATGTTCAATTTTCGTTGACTGTACTTCTGCAGTGAAGTTTTCGACGCGCAATGAATCTGGTAAATCCTTGATCATATATTTGAGTTGATAGCCAGTGAGTATCCCATTAGTTTCGCGTGGAGGATTCCACCTTACTGTAACTGCACGATCGCTAATTTCATCAAATTGAAGATTTTCAATAGCTGCCGGAACTGAAATATAAGATACGAGAGTAAAGATTATAGTTGATCGAACATCAGATATTTGTCCAGTTATGCAGGAAATAGAACTCATCCCAAATTCTAACTCACCATCTTCGCTTGTGCGAATTTCAGTAGGCAAACTTCTCTCGCCATCTCCTGGATCGGTGAAACATAACACGGTGATATTGTACGCTGTATATTTTTTCAAGCCAGTTATCACAGCACTCTGCTCTGCCAGTGGATCGGAAAAGCTTGGAGGAACGGTCGTAGACTTGTAGTCATTTTCTTCTGTAAAATTTCCACCGATCCAAGCCTGCAGTTTGTAGCCTTGATTGATCCCGTTTATTTTCTGTGGATTCGGAGGTTTCCACCATACTTTTATCGCGGTAGAATTTATTGCCATTGCTTTCAGATTCGTTGGCGGAGCTTCGGGAACTGAAAATAGCAAACATCATAAGTTCTCCTCTCAAAAAAAAAAAAAAACGTCTTCATCAACTGAACAGAATGTGAATTCGAACAATTATTGATTCAAAACAATAAGTGGAGCAGCTCACCCCCTTCCTTAGTCTTGATCTTGACTCCATCTGTGAATATCCCGACCCCCTTGTCGTTATAAGCGGCGATTTGGACGATGTAATCTTTCCAAGTTATCAGATCGGTGATTAAATAATTTCTCTGTGCCTCATTTGTGATGTTCTGGCTGGTCCAAGGGCTGTCGTTGTATCCATACAATCTGTAGCGAAGAATGTATCCCAAAATATGACCGTTGCGATGTTCTTCCAACGGAGGTTGCCATTGCGTTATAATTTGCGAAGATGATCTAGCCGATCCGACAAATCCCAATGGTGGACTCGAAGGTGCTGATTGAACAAATAATCGATCATAAGTTCTTTGCTTTATCGAGAACAAGAGAATTCATAGACTTCGTAAACATAAGACCCTCACGTTCTTGTGGCAGAGCCACAACATTGCTTGGATCCGACGGAGGACCTTCTCCGACACTGTTAACAGCGCTGACTCTGAACTGATAAGCAGCTGCGGCTTTCAGACTGTCTAATAAAACGGAGCGACTATCAGCGGACACGTTACTGTGCTCGGTAACCCAGTTTAAAAGAGGGTCCGGTATTGGGCCTGGAAGTCAAATCAAAGTATAAAAATAGGGAAATTCAGTGGGAGTAGGGTTTATTACAAGCGGAGAGGGAATAAAGTAGTCGTTCACCTAATTCGGGAACCTCCCGTCGCTGAATAATGAATTTGTTAGTCGGACTGTTTCCGTCAAAGCCAGGTACCCAGCTGACATTAATAGTCCTTGCCGATATCTCCTCGATCCTTACCGCCTTCACGTTTATAGGAGCAAAGGGTAATTCGATGACGCTCAAACGTGCAGTCCTGGTTTCATTACCACCAGGAGATACTATGGAACAGGTGTATTCCCCTACGTCAGAAGCTCTCACAGCACTCAATTGCAACGCCCCGTCGCTGAGCATCTTCACTCGCTGACTGGCTCGAGTGTTCATCACTCTAGTGATGAGGAAATAAATAATGTATGAAATTTCTGCAAGAATTAAAGTTAAATAATCAAGATAATCGACTTACTGCTTGTTGTGAAACCAAGCAATGTCATAAGGCACTGTGGGGTCATTAGAAACTTTGCATTGCAGCTCAGCGGTGTGACCGAGCAGAACTGAGGTGTCTACCGGAGGTTGAATGATCTGCGTCCGAACTGTAAGGGAGGATCGAACGCATTAATTATGACCTTTTTGTGTGAAACATGAACGTGACTCAATGACGAAACTCACCTAAAACTGTGAGATAAGCCGATCCGTTCACAGATCCGGCCTCGTTGGCACGAATGCAAGTATATTTCCCTGCGTCGTTTGGTTTGACAGCTGCCACTAGGAGATCGCCACTCTCCAAGACTTGCACTCTGCCCGCAACTTCCACTGTTTCAGCATCTGTGAAAATAATCGAGAATAAGTAGGTGTTGAAAATTCAATAAGAAGAAACATCGGTGAGGGAAAAATTGTATTACCGTTATATATCCATGTGATGTTTGGAACTGGAGCAGCGACAGCTTTGCAAGTAATAGTTGCGTCTTTACCATCGAGAACAGTTACGTTTTGAGGTGGATTTTCCATAGCTGGTATCGACGCTGCAACAGTTATGAAATGCCATTAATATCTCAATTTTTTATTCTTGATTAGGGAGTTTTTTTCATGCAACAAAGGCAGACTATAGTTTCATGGTCAAAACTGAAGATATTTTTGCACCAAATCGAAACGGTGTAACTTCAGCTGATTATTCTACGTAATATTGCAGGTTCGTGAACAAAAAAGAAAAATAGATAATCAGAAAACGAGATTTCTCCATGCAAAAGTTACACCGTGACTTCAATATACAGTATCATGTACAATATGTGACTTGCTATTTACAATCAATATCACAAATCTAATTCTATAATTCTATAATATGACACTAAACGACTAGAATCATTACTCAATCATTCATGATATGGGTTTGTTATACGAATGCGGTAGCTGAAACGCAATGCAAAAAAAGCAAATCCTGTCAGTAAAATCAACATTGAGAACAAGAAAATTGAGCAAATATCATTTGGTTGCTCCTTGGTTCTTTAGCCGCTGATTTTTCTCACGAGGAAAGGATTCAATAATAAAAATATCTATGTGCAGTGCAAGATTGAAAAAAACAAATTAAGTATTGACTAAATAAATGGAACGCAATCACGCTTCACTCGACAATACTTCGGTTCTCGCAATAAGTCAAGCTCACACTCTTCTCGCTCATTTTTTACAGGCTAAATAACGATACAATTACCATTCATCTAATAAAAAAAACCTGTGCCAACGAATATCTAGAAAACTTGAAAAAAGTACATAATAATTCATTCAGTACTATCTTAAGAGAAGCCCATACGTTGGAATCTGACTATCTGAGAAATAAAAACAGAAGCCAAACTAATTAAAATACAAAAAAAGTGAGGCAAAAAAGGTGAATGAAATTATAATACAAATGATTGTTCAAAAATCTAAGCAAAAGGATTGAAAAAAAAAAATTCCTTATTTCTTGTGCCAAAACGGCGACTTTTCTTACTGTTTGGATATTGAAAGAACTTAAACTGACGGTCAGACTGACGATCAGACTGACGAATTCTGACTACATTATAGCCGGCTGCGAAGCGGGCGACTCGCTTCCCAAATCTTCCTCTCCCTGATCCCTCTGCTCGACGAAAACACATCATTAAAAATATGATTATTACACAAATCGTACCAATTACCATTTTCTTTTTATTATCCATGTTTAATCAATTACCCAAACAGAAAACGTAATATCCCGGCACAAAATACTAGGTCAATCTGGGAAAGTAACTTACTTTTAGCCTTCAACCACGTGTAAACTGAAGATTCTCCAGCTTCGTTCGTCGCCAGACATTGAAACATGCCCGAGTCTTCCATAGTCAGTTTTCTGATTACCAGGGACCCATCCTCCTCCATGTCGTATCTGGTTCAAATAATGAATTGCAAAGTTTGCTTGAGCCCTTCGAACCTTGTCCTAACATTCTAAAAATCAATCATTGCTTCACCTTATGCCCAACAAATGTTCGACCGATGCCGCGTTTCTGAACCAGCTAATTTTGGGAGGAGGAACACCGACCGCGTCGCAAGGTATGGAAACAGTAGATCCATAATCTCCGAGTATTTCTCGTCTGAGTTCGGTAATGAACGTCGGTTTTTCTGCAATCATCAATCATTCGTTGCAAGACACAGACTGACCATTGTCAATAGCCAAATGCAAGTGACGCTTCTCACCATAAACTGTGATGTTGGCGCTAGCAGTCACGGTCGGATACCCTCCAGTTCTCAGATTTACGTGACAAGTATACTGGCCGGTGTGAGTCAAGTTGGCGGAGACCAGACCAAGAGTTCTGTTCCATGGGTCGTGAAAATTGTAGGATATACCGGCGTTTTCAATCGGTATCCCATCCTTGAACCACAGGGTTTCCAATTCGTGTAGCGGTCTGGAAAATTGAAGACAAGAACTCTGTAATACTTCTCTCACAAATGCAGGGCGACGAAAACACGGCTGGATTATGTTCCACTTACCTGGCATTCGCTATGCAGTAGAGATAAGTGACTTGCTGGTTCTTGACGATCTGTGTGTCGTGGGGTTTGACGATTATCGTGGGTGCAATTTCCTTGTTCGGATCTCCTGTAACTTGCAACTTGAAGAATGGACTGCTTTCTTCCTTTCCCAGCTGCGTGTTAAAGGCCCTGGCGCTGTGTTACGAGATATTAATTGCAGATGGTCAGATTAATTTATACATAAAAAAACCAACAACAGTTCCATCAGAAGATCAATCCCCTACCGATAATATCCTTGATCGCTTTCAGAGGCAGAGAGTATGAGTAGCGTGTGGTGATTCGCAGTATTGGCATATTTGATGTTGTAATCCAGGGCACCGTCCGAAGTCAGCCAAGTAACTTCCGGAGTAGGATGACTCTCGATCTCTGGTAAATGTAACACCACCGCGTCCCCAGATTCGACAAAGACCGCACGTTCCGTTAAATCTTGAAACACTTCCATGTCTGCGAGAAGAAAAAAATTCAGCTATGAAACCTTTGGGCACGGTGAAATGGGTTTCAGTATGAAATAGAAACCTACAAGCGACTGAAAATGCTATCCTCTCGCTGAATATAGAGCCAACGTCGTTGCTGGCTACGCAATGATAGATCCCAGCATCTTCTCTCCGAGTATTCAGAATCCTGTAATAAGGCTCTGAACTGAGTTCGTTGTTGAGGGGTTGACCGTCTTTGAACCATCGATACTTTGGCTGTGGATATCCTGCAGAAAAAAAAAACAAAAAAAAACGAAAGATGAATCTTTCGTTAGGTGATAAAGTTCGATGTGCGAGGCGTGAACGATCTAAAATGTGATTTACGTTTTGTGTTCATAATGCGTATACCCATAACCCGGGTGTGGCGTGTTTATAATATTCTAAAAACAACAGACGCACGTGTGGCAAGATAACACGAATATACCTAATTGATGTATGCTTGTATGTACAAGAATTAATCACCCAGATGATGGAGATGCGAAAATGTTTGAACAACGAGATGAGTGAATCCTGGTTTGTTTTAAACTTGACTATGAATTATATGCACCCTTGGTTCTTCGATTTAATGCTATTATTACAACAAGGGTCACGTGATCAAGTTACAGGCGACCCTATTGCATCAGCGGGGTTTCGTCGGCCCACCGGATGAGGTGTCTGTCGGTCACGTGATATTCCGAGGGAATATCAATTATTATGAGAAAATTGGATAAAAAATTTCGTTTCATTAAAACGTGACGAACCTCTGGCTTGACATTGCAATATCTTGGTGTGACCCTCGCTCAGGATACTCCCGCTGTTCGATGGCTGATTGATGAACCGCGGCTCCTGCAGAGATTCTGTAAAATAATAAACGTAAATCGAGATTAATAACGATCGGCGGGGCCTGCGATCTCCGACAGCAGGAAACGTGAGCTCGATTATTTTATGGTCGAACCGCAGCGGATAATTGCGTCGATTGCGATATCGGGACTGTATGGCACATAAACTCTGTGTCCAACAATAAGAATGAGAGAGACGCGTGTATTCGTCGAGTCACTGGGTAGGTATGCGGCCTTTGGGTTCCGGCAGTCCGGAGCATTCTTTTCATCAGGCTATACGTACGACCTATTCCTTTGTGGTCCAGTGGTACTTTACCGTTCTTAGGTACGCGTCTAAGTTTCAACGAGTACCTCTTAACCTTCGTTATTCGGGCAAGAAAGAATTAATCACCTCCGCGAATTACTCGACGAGGGAAAGATGAAGATATATTTCATATGATCGTTGGAGCGCTCATATGTGTGGGAAATTTTTTACACGGTCTGTAAAAAATGTCTGTAACGTAAACCACTTCGTTCGTGGCACAAGAGGATATAAGAATTTCAGTAAATAAACTGATCCTTAACGAGTGTAGGAGTCTCGGAGGAAGGAAGAAGTTTGTCTCGAGGGGCGAGCGTTGGCCATACGTATAGCGGCGTTAACAGTTTCCGCGGTTTGTTTATTTGATAATCGTTCGCGCGCCCCACACACATCCGTTTATACAATTACCTATTCCTATTCACGTTACGTACGTGTAATGCGTACCTACATGGGCGATACTACGAGCGAGTATAGGTACAACGTGAAACAATGCTCTTACGATCGAGTTAAGCGCGCCGACTAGGAGATTTGTTACGGCAAATTAAACAGGATGCGATATGTTATCGTTCAACATTCAGATCGCGGTACGGATAGAAAGAATGTTTTATGCAAGAAACCAAGTGCAAAGTTTTTCACGAACGTTGTAAGTAGAGACAAGAAGCTGCGGTTACGCGTTGCACAGGTATACCTCGCGGGCTGGAGATTAATAGACGGCCAACCTTTGGCGAACCGGGAAGGTATTCATGGTCTAGAATGGCGTAGGTATGTTTACCTAATTCCGTCTTGAATGGCGAAAGGAGTGAAAAGAGAAGAAAAAAAACGTTGGACGAAGCAGCCTTACACTTTATTTTTCCCCGAAAGACTCTCTTTACAGACTTTCCATCAAACGTCACACTCGGAATATAAATTTATGCGAATATTTGATACCTAATCTCGCTTTATAAACTGTCACCAAATTATTATACATTTTGTATATTTCAGGTATACTCAATAGAAGCAGAGGCTGAAACGGTTGCGTGATTCTTACAAAATAAAACTATGGTGTTTCTTTTTTTTTCATTTTTATTTAGCAATGAATTATTCACGGAGGAAACGACCGTAGCTGTATATATATGCGATGTACAGTTGTGAACTTTTATCTGATCCTAAGTATGTATTACTACATGTATAATACCGTTCATATATAATTCAGTTTCCGCAATTTCGAAGCAGCATCCGCGCAACGAGCTTGTTTCGTCGTCTATTTGCAAGAAATATAAACTATATTCCAGATCGGTAATCGCAGTACCAAACAAACAAATTCTGTCCACACTTTCTCTAATCCAGTTTACAATTGACTTGCTTTTCAATTAAACCTCTCCGCAATTATTAGCCACGGTTTCGAAAGTGTAAGTGAAGTTTAGGTATTTATACGGCAAACTGCACAATACCGTGACGATGTAACGCGCTCCGCACCGCGAAACACTTCGATGGTACAAGAGAAGAACGGAAATAACAACAGTTTAAATTTCATTTATCCCGCAGATGGAAACCTTGGGGTTCGAATAATAGAAGATAGACACCGAATCGTCCGCTAATACCTTATCCATGCGCGAGGGTGAGTGATTCACGTGTACAGAATTATGAGAATAGGCGGTGATATAGATAGATCTACCGCATGATCCGCGTACGGTGCAGATCCACTCAAAAGAGAACGGTGCATATGCGGTGCAGCGTGGAGTCGAGCTCGCATGGGAGCAGGGAGGGAGAGGGAGAGGGTTAATAAGTGGTTCTATGCAGGGCGGGTGTGAATGCACGTGGTCTGTCCGCCCCCTTGACAAAACAACACAAACATAAGACCCCGCGTCGCTGTCTATGACTATGAATGCAAAATGCTGGTCTAGGCATATCCGAGTCGACGTTCGGCGGGGATTTTCGAAAGGGTGCCGATTCCGACCCACGTCGTTTTTTTTTTATCTTCCAGTGGTTACTAGGTGTCGATGACTGCAGCTGATACGGAGGCGAGAAGCGACCCTTTACAGTTTACAACATCCTCCTTTTTCAGTTCGGTAGGAAATATTTATCTACGTTTTCATTCCAATGGTTATAGGCAGATACTGCGGGTATCTATGACTCGAAGTGTACGCCTGCACGTACAGGGAGGGGCGGAATTCGTCTAGTTCCGGTCTGAAGCTACCCTTATATACATATTTCTGAAGCGACAGCTGTCAGGATATAGCAAATAGGCAAAGAGTAGAAGTGGAAGTGGAAGTGGAGGCTCCTGTTATAAACGGGGGATTTGAAACGCCCCTTGAACTTGGGGATGAACATCGTCGCAGGCTTCGACGGTAGGTGCGTCCAATGGATACAATTAGTTTAGTGGAATTAAAAAATTCCATCCAAATTGTACACCTACCTCGCTGTAATGGTACCTAGAGGTTTCCGCTAATTATTATCGACATTCGAAATCTATTATACACGGATCACCCAAGGTATGATTTCAGATTCGAAAAAAAAACTAGCAACACAAAGGGCAAAGTGAATGACGAAACAAAGACAACACGAAAGTTTTACTCGAAATCCGATCAGATTGAGCGGTTTTCTTTTATCAAATAAAAGTATCAACGAAAAAGTATTTCTCGATACGAAAACAGGAAAAAAATGGAAAAGGAAGAAAATAGATGGACGTTTTTTACGTTACACAAATCTATACGAGAGGTTCTTGATGGGTAGTGTATAGTTATATCTGGCTAGAGGGATCTAATCTCTTGAGAATTGAGACGTTATAGTTACCCATACTATGGATATACATATAGTATACATACAGTATGTATAGATTGGGGTTATAAAAAGTTGATCAAACTATACCACTTAGAAATATATTACAAAATATCTAATTATACCACTGGCACTCGAGTATACATATGTATGTATGATATATAGGTATATTATGCGATAAAAAGAAGATGAAATTGCTAGCGAAAAAAGAACGCGATGACTCTATTCTTCTTCCCTCTGCAGTTGTTTTGATAATCGTAGCACGAACATGCCGAACAGTTTAGGTACTTCGTAAAGTGAATATAAATAAGTTCGATTTTCCAATAACTGAGTAGCTGAGAGGTACGGAGGCACCGGAGGCACCGGAGGTTGACCACCTGCAAAATGCAGTTCCCTAATATAGGTATACACCGTCTGTACAGAGGCTGCGTTCCGCAAGACGCAATGCGCAACGTTTTGCAGGGCCCGCGACGGTACCTCCTCCCCTCCCTTAGGTACCGTAATTTCCGTGTAGATTATTCGGAGATCCTCGTGCGAACCCCCGCGAAATTCCGAATATTCGCATGATCTTCAGCGTAACAACATCGACGACTGTATCATCCAGTCTCCGTCGGCGATAAGCACCGTGTTCTATGAAATATGAAGAGGAAAATCACCGCTGCAGAGTTCGTCCGTGGCAGCTATCCAATCCTCGCACCTTACATAATATATACGCTTCGTATTCGAGTGATCGTGATGTGCGTTATACGAGAGAAGCAAATAAAACGCCTGTAGACTTGATTCAACGGCAATGGACAATTAATTCCGCATTCAATGCCCCTCACACCTAACCTAAGCCCATTGTCAAGCGACTAATAATTGAATTTTCGGTATACGATGAGCACGTGCGAGAAGGATAATAAAGTTAAACGATCCGCAGTGTAACGCGAACAGCTGCGTGTGGTACACCGGAGGACGGATCGTCCCACCTTCGCCACATGTCGGTGCAACGCACAATATGCAAATAATCGAGGTTTTGTAATGGGTCTGTAATAGCTGGGAGATAAAGAAAGACGGACTACGTGTATCGCGTATAGTCGTCCAGGATGGATGTCGGCGAAGCCCCTCTAGGGATCGAGGGGTTGGTTAGCACAGTTGCTCGACTCTCTCTCTCTCTCTCGCTCTCTCGTGATACGAGAGGTTGTTTTTTATATCCAACAACGCCCCTTCTGTGCCCAGGTAAAACTAAAGTTGGTTCACAGTCGCGTGCATCGTGAACCCAGGAGGTGCCAGAGTCACCGAAGCCAACCAGTATTCGTATTAAATTCTCCGCGTTGTATCAAGCATGCAGAATAGCGCGGAGACACGACAACGACTGATTCTCATTGACGGGATTAATCCAATTTTCTATAGATAATTCATCGATTTTCAATTACCCCTATTAACGACGTGTACACTGAAATCTGATTGGGGGTTGTCGTGCCGCGCCAGCGGTAACCGGACCAATATGAGAGACGAGAAACTGAAAATCTCCGCAGTAAACAGAGTCTAGTGCCAGATACATTTTCTGGGGAGAGAGGGAGCCTCTCAAAAAGGGCAAGGCAAGATCTTTCGGTGGAGGAAAGTGTCTGGGGACAAAGTTCCTCGAATCTCAACGTTGCCAGAAGGGACGAGTGCCCAGCATCGCGTCTGGAAAGTATCAAACTGCATGGGCAACCCTAAACCGAAAGACCCTCGAGGCTCGTGTGTCGTGCCAAGAAAATAAGTCAAAATTTGAGTCGAAATGTTTTCGACGACAGTTTACTCGGAAACTGAAGACGAAAAGCCTTCCTTGATTTCCTCATGACCGTTTCGCCCCGTACGCGTATGAGAGGGGGAGGGTCTGAGTCGACTCGAGGTCTCCCGATCTCGGTTCCCGGCCACGTATGAATCGTCTTTCTGTTTTCTTATCCACGTCGAGAGACCTCGGTCGAGAGTCAAGAAGGAAGGAAAGGCAGGCGAGAGAGAAGAGGAGAAGAGGAGAAGAGGAGAAGAGAACCTTGCCGAGGGCGGTCAGTGGCCCCTGGTGCTGCACCGACTCGCGACTGCTGCCAGAGCCTAGAAAGACAGAATCACAGAAAGACGAGAGCCGAGAGTTCGTCCGTCTCTCCCGACGACTCTTTGCCTCCTCCGGGCTCTTTCCCCGGTTTTCTTATTACATACGTACGTTGATACGTGCTTCTTACTCCCCCCCTTGCCCTTTCCCCGCGCGTAAGGAACCCAGAGCAGAGAGTTATGCGGTTAGATTAGAAGGGATACCAGGCACCTACCAAATTTATCTTCATTTCTTTTTCTATTCGCCGTATCGCGATCGGTGCCTGCCCACATTTGTCCATATATTAGATGCTCTTCAGCACTAAACGTCGACATAATAATTAATACAACCTTCTTTTCACGTTCCTTCTTTATTTATTTCCTCAAGATTCGTGCGGACAACGTTTCCGAGCCAAGTATGTGGACCATCAATCAGGGCAATTCTATCCTATCTCATGATTTCGAACAAAATGGGGGACCGTGAGAAAATGTGGAACACGGCTAGCGAATATGAAACAGAATAGGATGCGTAAAAATCCGTAGACCTGTTCGCACGCGGCGCAGTGATGGTACCCGAGCGATGGTATAACAAACGAAAAAAGAATCAGATAATGATGATGATGATGATAGTGGCGTACAGGTTGAAAGGGAAACGTAGTGGGGACATCCGGTCGCGGTCCTCGTTGAAGAACACCGCGCAGCGCGACTCTACCGGGGGCAATGAGAACATTCAGGCACGTACTTCTTGTCCTGCAGGATGTTCACTACTGGTAAGCAGAGAGGTTCGATGTTCACATCACCGCCCAACTATATAGCCGTTGAACGAAGAGGCTCAGCTCGGACACGCGAAGATTATAAAGATTCATTCGGTAAAATGGTCGATCGGAAAGCCCAAAGTTTGTTTTTTGCTCGATTCAATGATGTTGTTCTCCTTGAAATTTCTTTACTTTTCTTTCTTTTTTGTATTAAGTATACCTAGGTGTAGATATGTGTCCACCGCTAATTCGTGTATAGTTGACAGTAGGAGTAGGAGTGGGCAGGGGTACGAACCGAGCAACTGCAACGGGTCAGACGGAGAGAGAATTCCATAAAAAGAAAATGTACAAGTGGACGTGGCAACCAATCGCCACTTGAATATATTATTCTACAACTTTGTTCCATATCCTGTTTGTTATCAGTTATGTATTCCGAAAAATTACGCGCAAAACACGAAAAGTGATTAAACCGCAGTTTACTACGTTGTACAGCAATTGCGATATGCACGTTCATGTACATCTCACGATCAGGTGGCCTCGAAGTGATTATTAATGCCATTTCCTTAATAAATATTTTTTTACGGCACAGGCATTAAAATGGCACTTTACGGCACGGAAAGAGACGTTTAAAAGATGCTATTAATATAGAGTGATTTAGAATTCGTGACGAATCTTCCAGGGTCATTCTTAGGGCTTCAAAGTGCCACTTTACGCATCGAAAACAGGCATACAAAATACCTATTCGGCGAGTTCTATATTTTTCGGATGCGCCCCCGCCAATATATGCCAATTTTTTTTTCTAACTAAAAAGTTATAGGTTAGACAACCTATGTACCAAATATATGTATACCAATAGCACGCACGCCTGGGAAAATCTTACTTCGCCGGCACAGGGCCGGTGATCCCCCTCTGCCCTATGGTATTGGTGGAGTACTCCATACCTCAGAATCTTCGCGACCTTTCCATAAAAAGAAAATGTACAAGTGGACGTGGAAACCAATCGCCACTAGAATATATTATTCTACAACTTGTTCCATATTCTGTTTGTTATCAGTTATGTATTCCGAAAAATTACGCGCAAAACACTGAAAGTGATTAAACCGCAGTTTACTACGTTGTACAGCAATTCCGATATGCACGTTCATGTGCATCTCACGATCAGGTCGCGTCGAAGTGACTATTAATGCAATTTCCTTAATAAATATTTTTTACGGCACGGGCATTAAAACGGCACTTTACGGCACGGAAAGAGACGTTTAAAAGATGCTATTAATATAGAGTGATTCAGAATTCGTGACGAATCTTCCAGGGTCATTCTTAGGGCTTCAAAGTGCCACTTATTACGCATCGAAAACAGGCATACAAAATAACTATTCGGCGAGTTCTATATTTTTCGGATGCCCCCCCGCCAATATATACCAATTTTTTTTTTCTGACCAAAAAGTTATAGGTTAGACAACCTATGTATGTACCAAATATATACCAATAGCACCCCACGCCTGGGAAAATCTTACTTCGCCGGCCCTGTAATTAGGCGTACATCTATGCGCTGGTGAGACGATCTGACATCTATGCCGAATCAATCATTCAGGCGTGTGAGCAAATATGAACAAATGTAGGAGAAAAAAAAATCCATCAGGCCTCAAGTGTTGACTTGCTCTAAGCTTGTCCCCCACCTCCCTCCTCATATACGTTATCTCAACACGGCAGCACGAAACCTGAACCAATGAAAAAAGAAGGAAATAAAAATTGAACAAATAAAGTCAAAGTAGATTAGTGAGATAACAGAATCGTATAAAAGGAGCCGTTAGACCCACGCAGGATCATTAGACCGAATAAGTTCGTCGGCATACCAGCAGCAGTTTATCCCAGAATCAAGATGTTTAAGGCAGTGATGATCTTCGTATTAGTCCTCGCGGTATTCGCCGCAGCGACATGTGAGTTTATTTTCCATATGAAACTATTAATTTCAATATAAAACCATGTTCGATGACTATAGTAATGAAATACAAATTCTAAAACGCCTCGAACTCAAATTCATCATACATCCCTATACTTTGAATATATTTATTATCTATTCGAGTTCTATATGTGACACATCTATGGTCGATAGGAGTTGCGACATGGATGCAAAATATAGACATTATATATTTGAATATGTTTATATCTCCTGCTTATATTTTTGCAGCATATATATAGCACATATATTTCATATATATAATACGAGGTATATCACAATATATGTTACTATCGTACGGAGTGCGGTTCTATTCTACACCTTTTTTCCTACACCAATTTTCTTCTACACAATTTTTTTCTTCACCATCTTTTTCTACACCGTTTGTTTTCTACACGATCAGAAGCCCGAAAAATTCTTCTACCGAATCTTACTACAGATACCAAATAACTCGTCGGTGTTGGTCATTTTTGTGAATTCTTTTTTTATCGTTAGCGACGTTTCGGTCGGGCCGCGGCCGACCATCTTCAGGCTACAAATTATAATACATAAATTACTTAATTCACTATTAACAGTCTGCTTAACCCCTTCAGTGGTGAGCCCCGTGCGCCGTATATGGCAGGCTGTCCGAAAAAACGCGTCATATATACGAAATTTCTGAGAATTTCAGTCCTCAAACAAGTACTCGGGGGTTTTCGGGGTCGCTGATTACGAATCTGCACTCAAAATTTGGAAATTGAATACATATATATTTCATGCTACATAGTATAAAAATAGCGCTGGGGACCTTCCGCTTTTAACTACCAAATATTTTTTATCGAATTTTTTAAAATATTCTTTCTTCCAATTTATCTTTGCGTTTCACGAGTTTTTACGGCTATTTGGAAAAATCATGAAAAATCAAAATGGCGCTTATGACCTTCTGCTTTTATCTTAGTATTTTTTTTTCATGAATTTTCGAAACTGTCGTACTTCCAATTTATCTTTGCGTTTTACGAGTTTTTACAACTATTTGAAAAAATCATTAAAAATCATGAAAAAAATGGCGCTCACGACGTTTTGGCTTTACCTTATTGTTTATTTTTCCTTCAAAATTGTAATGAAAGAACGACGTATCCGCTAAACTTACGACCTTTTGCACTTACATTTTTCTATCTCGTAATTTCAATTGATCTATACGTTTTTACCGTTTTCAGAGCGGATGGCGTGACAAAAAAATTATACGACCTTTTGCCACCAAAATCGCGTTTTTGGCGCTTACAACCTTATGCTGATGTATATGTTGATGTATTGAAATTCATACTTATACTTATAACAAATACGTTCGGCAATATGTTGCATCGTTGAAACTGTCACACATTTCAAAAGTGATCAATCTGTGTATTCTGAGGCTGATACCACAGCGTTTCAAATTTGGCATTGATATGTTTGTCAGTTGGACGAAATGAGATATGCATTAATGCTGCAAATAATGTTTTCAATCAATCAAGCAAAAGTAACGAGATAAAACTTTTTTGCTCATCTAAATTAGTTATGACCAAAGTGAATGAATAAGTTTGTTTGTCTCACTTCATCCGAAATGTATTGAGTTCAGCAGGTTAATTGGGACTCTTGAATAAATATTCCATAAAATAGAAAAACTGCAATGTTATTAATTTGGCGATGAAAATTCATGAACCGAGACTGAGTCAGAATTTAGCCACAGCTTTTGAAATTTCACATCAAGAAAAGTTTGAACATAAAACTATTTTGCGAGTTATATGAAACCCAAACCAAGACACTGTAGATGGTAGACGGTCGAGTTTTTAGAACGCACGCCGGTCTACGCTAGACACAATTCATCACACATGGAACTACATATACCTCATCTGGTTGTTAGAGATCTGTATTGAAATGAATCCGAAGCTCGTGTAAGCAAATCCATTTTCACACAATGAACACTCAACCATTTTTCCGTACGAATTACCTGAATTAACAGTGAATTACATCAAATCAAGTTGAATTACATTGAATTAAGTTGAATGACATTGAATTACTCTGAGTTTTTTCGAATTGAGTGAATTACTTTGAATTGAATGAATTATTCTGAATTATTTCAACCCAAGAATTGATGTGTCACTCAAATCTCGAGTTATTTCCCCCTCGCTGCGCCGTGCATTAAAAAATTTTTCTTAATGTACTTGGCGCGAGACTCTACCGAGTCTCTTGATAGAGGACAAGAGACGACTATAGGTAGGGTAAGGGGTAAGGTGAGTAAGGAGTATGGAAGGGCCGGAAAGTGAAGTAGAGAGGCGATGTATAAGTGAACACCGGTGAACCGAGCGCGAGATAACTTGGGACAAACTCGAAGCGAAATACCCGAACCTCTTGGCTCTTGTCCTCCATTGTTCCCTCGGTTCAGCTGACGTCGATGATACCTTCCTTCACCTTCCCACCTCTGTACCTCTGTACCTCTGTACCTCCCTCACCGTCGCGGTTCTAACCACGAAACTTCCTTACCCGTAAATTGATATCCTCCCATGCTCGTCCGTGAACACAAAACCTCCGACGCGAGGGAGCAGAGGACACTTTTTCAATTTAAAATAACGTCATCATCGCTCGCTCCGATTTCGCACTTACTCGCCGGAAATATGTTCTCGTACGATACTGAGATTTGAATTATGTAATCTGACGAGGAAACCGAACGATCACAATTATATCGCCGCAACGAGAATGTTACACAAATGAAAATTACATCGATTACATGAGAAATCGATTCGTTAGAAACAACAAAGTCAACTTTCCGTCGCAGCTCGTAATATACGAGGAATTTTAACGAGGTGACGATTACGCGATGAATCACGAAAAGAGATCCGTAGCCGTGCCTGTGTCTCACGTTTATGACTAAAAGTGAAGAATGTCAGTTCCGTATAGTCCGTACCAATGAAGATGGATTAACAATTTTTCTCACGATGCCGTCGGTTAATAAGAAAAAACATGTGGTTGATGGAATCCGTATGAAGAGAAAATCTCCGAAAAATATCTACTCAACGGAACGTACGGACGCTGCAGTTGTACGAGAGGGGAAAAAAGGAGGACAGGGTGCAGCGCAATAGCGGTGAGGTAATTCTCTCGATCGTGAAGCAGGCTTCAGCCTCGTACAGGAGAGACACGTACGAAGTTACCCGCGGGGCACGTGCTGTGTCATTGAAACTGCTCTTCAGTCGGGGGATAAGGGGTCAACGGTTTAACTCAATTCACACAATTGGCCGGATTAACCCCGCGATAAATCTAAATTAGAGAAATTCACCGCCCATTACCGCACCGCACCGCGACATCAATTATACATACGGTGCTACCGTTGTCTATAACTGCACAATTTTCTCAATTTTGCATACAATACTCAGCTGTTGTACCCAAATACGGAATAATGAGCAAAAAGAGATTCCCGCACGACATTGTTTGTAGGGAATACGGGAAAAAGATTTTTCACACGGTGCGATCGTCTCGACCCCTCGATCTACATTAGAACATAATTATATTTTACGAGAGACGAAATGACGTCGACATGTGATAATTGTTCTCAAAAACTTCTGCCGAGTGATAAAGGATGAACGAGATTGAGAAAAAAAGGCAACCCTAGATAGACTCTTGTACTACATGCGGCAGGAGAAAGAGAGCATCGATTCGATTACAGTGAGACGCATGTGGCGCTGGTATAACTATATGGTAATGATAACGACGTGAGGATGATGACAAACATTGAGACTAATCGGCAAACAAGTTATACGCGTATATCGTCGCATACGATATAACGTTACAAAATAATGAACGAAGGGATACGCGAGCGGCGAACTTTGTAGCTTCGGGATGTATAAAAAAAAGTTGGTTGAAATACCGTTGTACGAAGAAGTATAACGAATAACTAGAGAGATGTTATGTTACTTTTGTTCGTTCTTATACGTATCGGAATACGTGCTCGGGCAATACTAACATCGTTCAACCAATTTTGGATCGATTCTCGGAATTATAATCAACTGTAACGATGCTAATGAATCAGAATTAGCCGCGACTCTACGTCGATACGGTCTCTACGCGACCGCGGTTAATAACTACCGAACTAACAATTGTGAGCGACAGAAAGGTCAATAATTCTCTTTACGTTACGTCTGGAGAATCTCTTCCTCAGACGTTGAACCGGTGCCAATTCGAATCGCGAACGTGACCTACGCAAACCCCGGCTCGGCGACTCGCGTCTCGCGTCTCGTGGTCGCGAGAATCCAATGTTATGAAATTTTCTACGAACGATGGAAACCGTTTTCGAAATCTGTCGTATCCACCGGCTCGTATATGGATCGGAGATTAGATAATAATTTTCGTCACCTCTGCAGGTCTGACGCGAATAACGGGGGCAAATTATGGAACATGGTAATCGTAGTGGATATTAAAAGTCGACTCACCGGTGGCGCAGGCGCCGCCCGCAATGCATACGAACGTCAGAGCGGCAAGCACGCGATTCAGCGTGTGTTTAGCTGGCTCTGGTTTTTCAAGCCGGTAAAATTTCCCCATTGTACGTATGTCGGACCTTACGGCAGGTCGACCAGCTGCCTTATTCCTGCACTTGGCCGTTTAAACTGCACTCGGCGTACGTGACGCTTCCACTGATCCAAAACCGTCGATCGAATGCATGCACGCCTCTTTACTCCGTATCCGCGGTAACAACCGATAATTCACACGCGATTGTTGTTACGGAAATATCTACGAGTTTTCTTCATTTTTGGTCGCCTCGACTCAACCACCTTACTTTGTTTACTTTCACTCTTGAATTCGATAGAACTGAGGTAAATCAACGACGGCGAATAACAAACTTTTCACTCCGACCGTGGGACCTTTTTACTATCTTTTGTACTTCACAGTCTCGTACCGTAATTTGTACAAGCTTCCTGCAGGCGTTGCATCCAGCCCGAGCTCACCTCGCTGCTCAGTGCTCAGGTAACACTGAGGAAACGGTCACGTTCACCTGGGCCAAACTTGGCAACGTAGCATCGTACCTGTCCACTTGTTTCGCGGAAACTTCTTTCTCTCTGTCCGCACCGGAGTACGCGCAGAGTTTGGAGTGAAGAATAAAAGTTAACTAATCGTTGTTTACTTTCGTTCAACGAACAGCCAACCGCGCTCTGGTATTTCACGAATAAATTCGATTCGATTCAAGGAGTTTTAAACTCCGAACGAACGAACGTCGATCACGCGCGAACCACTCACTCACTCGCTCAGTCAAACACCCTGTTACTCGCTCACTCGCGCGGCCTGCCCCGAGCCGAACTCTACTAAACTTTAGTTTTCTGTTGTCTGTTGTCCACCCGTCAAACAACTCGGTAAGGTGGTAGTGGTGTGGAATGCGCGTCGAAACCCCGTCTGCCCTCGCTCCGCGCATGACTGGCTACCAATGCGAGGCGAGACCGGCCAGCTCGGGGAAAGTCTGCGCCAATCAGGCACGGTAACTCTCGCCGCGGGAGGGAGGTAGCAGCTTCGTCGACGGAGACTGCATTACCGACGGTGTTCTCTCACCGAGGCAAAAAGTCGATTTACCTGACGGTCATGGGTCGTTCTCGTTGAGCAGAATGATTTGTATTCAACTCAGTCTTTGATTAATTCGAGTATTTGATCGTGTATTAGAAATGCAATCTGAGTAATTGCATCCGAGTAACGACTGCAAAATAAAACAGAGCTGTGTGATAAAAAGAGAGAAAGAAAGAATTGTGTACAGGCTTCTGTATGGGTGAAGCACCTAGTTATAGATTCTTCAATGAGTTAGAGCTTGGCACTAGGCCAAAATCGTTGCCAGATTTGGCAAATTGCTTTACAAAAACCCTGTCACATCTGTATCGAACTTTTTTTTTTTT